>PVJN01037327.1:0-20957 GCA_004026805.1 Lasiurus borealis | reverse complement strand
AAATATGTTTTTTAAAAAGAAATATTAACCATGCTCTGTTAAGCATGGTTTTTCTGACTAGAGAAAGCATATTTTAACCTGGCTGAGAGTTATATGCCCTGGGACATGGGCATTAACATCAGAATGCAGTCCATCCTCATTTCCCAAGAAACTGTCTACCATTTTGTAAAGATTTACAACCTCTTGGCTGAAACAATCTAATCCCAGAGGCCTTCGCCCTTTGCAACCCCCAGCCCTTATTGCCTATATAACCTGGCCCTAGAAGCACCCGCCCTCTGCAACCCGCCTCAGCCCACATTGCCTGTAATCTGTAACCATTATACTTTGCCTACTTTCTGAAATATAGATTTCCTAAAGGAGTCAGAATCTAAATTGCTTGAGTCCAGCATGCGGGAGTGACTCCATGAATTTGGTGAATTAATAAATGAAAGAAAGAGTCTAATTATTGCAGGAGTTCACTTGTAAAGGCAAGGAAAGAAAGGTAAAAACTCAAAAAATATTTTAATATGTTCTCTACCAATAGTAGGCCAAAAAGTGACAGTTGACATTTAAGTCTAAATTGGAAAAACAGTCAAAAACTGGTAACAAGCAGAAATGTCATCAATCAAAGAGAATCAAGAACATACCTTATTTTTAGAACATTTATTATGGCCATAAAAATTACTTATAACACTGCTTTTTGGGGGATTGACATGATTTATAATTCACTATTGAATCCAGTTAAATATAAATTTTATGTATAAGTTTGCAAAATCACCATGCCAATAGTCACACAATATAAAAATTCCATATAAAAGATCCCATTTTTTATTTCAAAAGGCATTATTCCATTATTTTCTCATTTGCCTTTCTACTGAATAGGTATGCAACTTCAAACTGTTTTCAGAGCCAGAGTGAATATCAAACTAAAGCACTGTACAACTCCAGACTTCTGGATAAATATTGTTCAGGTACCATGTAAATTTTTACATTGAAGGCGGTGCTTTATTTCTAATCTTTTTGAAAGATCACCAAATGATTTCCGGAGAAAGATGACAAACTTAAGCTAGAAACATTTCACACACCAGTTACATGAATATAAAACTGATGTAGGACTTCTAAAAAACATGTGATAACTTGTGTTTGTAAGGACTAATAAGAAGGATTTTTAAAAATATATATTTTATTAACTTTTTACAGCAAGGCAGGGAGAGGAAGAGGGAGAGTTAGAAACATCAATGAGAGAGAAACATTGATCAGCTGCCTCCTGTACACCCCCTACTGACGATGTGCCCGCAACCAAGGTACATGCCCTTGACTAGAATCAAACCTGAGACCTTTCAGTCCGCAGATCGACACTCTATCCACTGAGCCAAACCGGTTTCAGCAAGAAGGAAGGATTTTTAATGCAGGGCTCACCTGGTTTCCTCCAAGTCCATGACACGTATATAGAATTAATGGCTTGCTGCCTTGATTATTTTCTCCAACATCCAGACATAAAGGCTGACCGACACTTTTAATCTAAAGGAAAATTTTCAAGTTATAAAAAATTTTAAATCCATGTGACTTATATATTTCTTCAATTGATTTCATCAAATAGTGTAAATAATAATAGTGTAAAACTCTCAAAAGCAAACAACCTGAAAGTATTTTAGCAATTTCCCCTGAACCACATAAATGTTGGTGGCAAGAAGTACACCAAGTAAAAAGGAACAGGAAAATACTCACATATCCAGATATAACAGGATTAAGGTCTGGCACATAGACTTCTGGATAAATATTGTTCAGGTACCATGTAAAATTTTTACATTGAAGGCGGTGCTTTATTTCTAATCTTTTTGAAAGATCACCAAATGATTTCTGGAGAAAGATGACAAGTGCAGAGAAGGCTTCATCAAAAGAGCACTGGTAAAGTCCTTCAAATGCTGCTATTAGTATTTATCTTTAAGTCTTAACTGCATTCATAATTCATTCAGGCAACAAGTATTCCTGCCTGCTCATTTTTGACTTCAAAGAGAATCAGGTAACACCATGGTGCTGGTCAAGTATAATTTTACTCTTCCTATGTACCACAAACTTCCCCCCATGAGACAAAGATCTCTAGCAAAATGTTGTAAACAAAGAAATGGTAGTGGGAGCATTCAAAATTGATACCCAAAATGATCTGTAAAGTGAGGTGTGAGAAAACAAGTATAGAGAAAGTACCAAACATAATGTAATTTATACCTTTGCTCTAATCAAGATGACACAAAAAATTTTTTCTAGCCTTATAGGTGTAGCTTATTCCTAACTATAGCCCTCATAATATTCTAGCAATAACAGTATGTTGGTAGAAAAAGGCAATGGCATTTTATTTTCCTTTATTTTAAGGGACTAAACAAACAACTTTTTTAAAAAGCACTATTAAACTGAAAAGGAACTTAGTCTGTAGAAAAAATTTAAAAAAAAAATTCTATTATCTTTGGTACCTAAATGTATGAAAAGGTAAATTCTCAAGCTAGTCGGTGTAATTAGAGAAAATATTTTCCTTACCAGCTTCACAGTCTTAAACCCAGGTGTTTTAGCAAAAAGTATAAAATTATACAAAGGACTTCTGGCTAGCTTATGCATTTTACAAGCAGATCTATTTGCCTTGTGTTAAAAAAGGGATTTGTTTGTTGGCTGACATTCCTCTTTGTAGGTGAGCATAGCTGTATTTAGCGCCTACTTGCCTGCTTAGCCAAGTACCCTTGTGCAGTATACAATCTGCCCAATTTATCTTGGTGGCCTTGGGTAAAAATATAGCAATCTAACCCAGTAGGGCTCTGACTTTGCATCCTTCTGACATGTTACATGGAGACACTAGAGGCCAAAGAGAAAGTGAAAAGAGGTAACCATATCTTTATGACAGTCAACACGTTGATGCCCTTTATACCCAATATACAACCCCTTCCTCACAAATCAGCACTGTTTCTTATAAAGAACTGGGTGCTACTTAGTCAATGTGGCTCAGTGGTTGAGCATCGACCCATGCACCAGGAGGTCACTGGTTCGAATCTGGGTCAGGCACATGCCAGGTCGCTGATTCGATTCCCAGGAGGCAGTGAGAGCAATGATTCTCTCTCCTCATTGACGTTTCTATCCATTTCTCCCTCTCCCTTCTTCTCTCTGAAATCAATTAAAACTTAACTAAAAAAAAATAAAAGAAAGAAAAGGAAAAAGAGTTGGGTGCCATTCACAGAAGTATGTTCTTAAATTGTCCAGTTCATTTACCACACCCAATATGAAAACTATTGGAACTCAGTTTTCATTATTTTGGAGACAATGATTCTGCAGAGCTTTTATCTATGACAGGTCAATAACAATAACAGTACCATTTGTTAGCACTTACTTATTTCACAACTACTCTTGGGAGATGGCAAGTATTTCCTCTCTTAAAACACACAAGGACAGAGAAGAGAATTGGTTTAGCTCACATCCCACATCCAGCCAAGCACTTGACCAACTAATGAAGTGCCATCCCTAATTAAAGTTTCAAAGGGGGGTTGCCAAGGTGGTCCCTCTAGTGTGTAGTAGAACCAGAACTTGGGAAAAAATTAAAAAAAGCTATGATACTCCTGGCTTATTCTCTGGCCACATTCTAATACTGTCTCTATCTCCAGTTCAAAAAGCCACTTAGCATATTGATTTAAGTGTTAATCATATCACTTAAAACCAGTTAAAAACAATTCCACTTAATCTTATTTTGTTTGAGAAAAATTTTGAACCAAAGCAGTTACAAAATTAAATGGCTTCCAATATTAAAAAGGATATGATTGCCCATAGTTCAGTGGTTGAGCATCAGACTATGAACCAAGAGATCACAGTTCAATTCCAGTCAGGGCAACATGCCCAGGTTGTGGGCTTGATCCCCAGTAGGGGATGTGCAGGAGGCTCTGATCAATGATTCTTTCTCATCATTGATGTTAATCTCTCTCTCTCTCTCTCTCCTTCTCCCTTCCTCTCTGAAATCAATTATCTTTTTTTCCAAAAGGATACCATAAAGGAGAATGTCTAAATTTTTAAAAAGCAGTTTACTCAATTTTCCTTAAAAAAAAAAATGAACCAGCATCATAAATTATATATTTTTTAAAAATATATATATTATATTGACTTTTCAGAGAGAAAGGGAGAGGGAGAGTTAGAAACATCGATGACAGAGAACCATCAATTAGCTGCCTCCTGCACCACCCCCTACTGGGGATGTACCCATAACCAAGGTACATGCTCTTGACTAGAATCAAACCTAGGACCCTTGAGCCCGAAGACCGACACTCTATCCACTGAGCCAAACCAGTTCATAAATTATATATTTTAAGAGTTAAAAAAAAAAAAAACACAGCTTCAAAATTAGCCTTTTAAAATATTCCGTATTTGAATTGACTCAAATAAATAAAAGAATATGGGAACTGGGGGGTGGATTTCTATTGTAATTTAATTACTTAGCTCTAACTTACTTGTTTAACAATTTTTGCTGCATCTGTATTCCTCCTATAAAATATTTCCTTGTATTCATCCATCCAGACTTCTGCAAGGCGAACTTGGTTGCGAGCAATCACCTGAGTGCCTTTTGGAAAGGTATGAGGGCTTTTGCTGCGAAAAACATGTCCAACAACAGAGCAAGGCATAATCTCCAACTGCCCACCACATTGCCATACCTGATAATTAATGATATTTGTTTAAATTTACAGTATTTTAGGGAAATCAAAATGTTGCTTTTAAGTTCACCTTTAAGATATTATTAAAAGCAAATATAGAAGAGTTTTAGCACAACTCCACAAATATAGTCTCTGCCTCCTCTCAGTTCAGCTTAAGTTCTTAAATATAAGAGCAATTTTATTAAATGGTATACTAAAGTCAACAAAAGCATATTTTCAGAAATTTAACATAATAATTACTTTAGATCTTTCATAAAAATGAATCCAGGAATTTATTTTTTTGCAAACAATTATGTAAGCTCTAATATACACAGAAGACCAAAGCCTCTTCTGCATTTGACTTCTGTCTTCTTATATGACTTATATGGTTACTCTCTTCTAGTGGCTTTGGAGTAAGTGAATCCACACTCCATTAACCCTTATATATCCAATTTTTAGTGAAGACAACAATTCTGAATAGTCATTATTACCAAAGTAAAATCTATTAAACTTATGAAGCAATTGATCATTTATAAAAAAACTCCTATGTATGTAGAGATAGTAAAAAAAAAAAATTCCTTGCATTAACTCTAAATAAAAATGATAAAGCATTAAAGCAATATCCACCAAAATATTTTGGCAGTTAGTTCTGACATAAATAATTACTAAGCAAAAAATCTAAAATAACGTTTAATAGTATGTGCTAGTATCAGGGCAAGTGATCACATTCTCTTTTCTCTCTCTCTTTTAAACAAATGAGAAAACTCAGTGATATGTTCAATTCAACAAACTGTGCTTGAGATCTAACATGTGTGAAGGGTTGGGAATACTGAAATGAATAAAACAAGACCCCTGCCCTTAAGCAGTTCATACTTGGCTAAGCTCGTCACTGCCATTATGTGATGGATGGAGCCAGAGCCAAAACTTAAATCTTCTAACTCCTAGTTCAGTTATTTTTCCACTACATTCCAGCATAGGGGATAAAAATGAATGACAAAGTCATTGCAGAAAATGAATTCATGAAATCAAGTAAGTACATATGGAGACCATCCGAAGCCTTTGTTTCTCATATTAACTTTTCATATGTTTAGGGATGGGGGATCTCATTTAATCCAAAGAGTTAAGTTCTATATCCTTTAAAATTATACATAAATGTTTCTCCATTCTGACTCCCTTGAGAATCAACTTATTTCCTGAAGCACTAGATTTAATTCTATTTATCTTGGCTGGAATGCAGTAGCTGCAAGTGCATTAATTGCTGTTATTGCCTGGACACAGGCATTTAACTGATTCCTCTTGTTACATTGGCAGCAATGAATAAATATATTAAGTTATATTTAAAAAAAATATTTTTACCCAGTTTATTTTATTTTTTATTAATTTCAGAGAGGAAGGGAGAGGGAGAAATAAATAGAAATACCAATGATGAGAGAGAATCATTGATTGGCTGCCTCCTGCACACCCCATACTGGGGATCAAGCCCAAAATCCAGGCATGTGCCTTTGGCCAGGATCGAACCCAGGACCCTTCAATCCACAGGCCAACCCTCTCTCTATCCACTGAGACAAACCGGCTAGAACTTAAGTTCCATTTTTAAAGGAAATGTCCTATTCTAAAATTTCTAGCAATTAAATTTTAAAAAACACAAAAAGCAAAGACTGCATACATCTATGGTAATCAGCCAAATAGAACAAACTATAGATTTCATTGTTTTATAGGTATGCTATGTTTATAAACTTACTCTGAAAGACATTTCTATATTTTCACCGCCCCAGATTTCCATTTCTTCATCATAAGTTCCAATATATTCAAAGTATTCTTTTGATATGGAAAAAAGACCTCCTGCAAAAGTGGGTGTTCTGAAAAATAATCCATTGTCAAACTGTATTATACAAGTCAAATAAGAAAAAAGAACATCTTTAAAGAACAAGTGAATCAAATCCACAACCATATTAAGGAGAGATTCTAATTCTAAAGCTCTTACATAGATAAATAAAATCTGGAAATGCTATCCTCAAAGTCAACTTGGGGAGGAGATGTTCTAAGTACCCTTTCTCAAAGGAGTAAAATTATTAAGTATCTTCTAACCAAGCTTAAAGATTATTAAGTAATAATTATAAAGAAGGCATACGAGCTCACCTAATGCTAATTCTTATTCACTAACATCATGGGTAAGTACATAAATAAATGAATTCTCTATTCCCTACATATACAATGGGTGTGCTCTCTTTATTTTGT
This sequence comes from Lasiurus borealis, assembly GCA_004026805.1. NCBI lineage: Eukaryota > Metazoa > Chordata > Mammalia > Chiroptera > Vespertilionidae > Lasiurus > Lasiurus borealis. The sequence continues at coordinate 14,085 of PVJN01037327.1, read as the reverse complement.
TAGGGTGAATTATCTTGGAGGCTATTATGATAAAAAGCAAAGCCTACAATACATATTCAAATAATTGAAATAGACATGTATACACTTATATAGATATATGGCTTTGTATATGATCAACTTACTTAATTGGGTAGGTTTCATCTTTCCTTCTTTGCCTCTCATGATCAGGAAGTGCTTCCCAGCCAAATGAAAGGCTCCAGTCAAAATTTCCACGGTTATGGTTACTTCCATAAGGAGAAGGTTTGTTGAATTCAAATGTGTTCATATCTATGGATGCAATATCTGGACTCACAACCGCAGTGTAGTTCTCAGCTATTCTGGCCAACAAAGGTTCTAACCAACCATAAAAGCACTCACCTGAAAGGAACACAATTTTAATTAATTCAATGAAAACTACTGTGTTGTTTTGTTTTGTTTTTTCCCTTTTTGTTTTTGGAAATTGGGTTTACAGAGAAATGAGAACAAAGTCATTTGTATTTTTGAACATTTTTATAGGGGGGAGGTTTCTTGTGAAGAGATCAAGGTAGGATTTAAAAAGAAATCAAGATTCAGCATTGTTGGAAAAATTTTCCTACAGATGATGATCCCTTTTATACCTTAGAAAGGGAGCAAAATGATACCAATGCATTTAAGTTTCAGATGAGGTATTTCTCTTTCTAATGGACCATGAATCTAAGGAAGTTTATTGCTGATCCATACCATCTAGCAAGAAAGTAAGTCAAGGAATCAGAATATGATTTTAGCAGTTGGAGAAGAAGGAACATTCAAGTCTATCCCAGCCTTAATGGAAGGTGGGGCAAAGTAATGCTATGAAAGATACGGGCCCTGCTCAAAAGCTAGGTTGTCTCACAAACCACACTTAGTTCAGGAGATGTTGGCATGTACAGTCCTACTCAGAACTCCCAGAAAGTGTAGTTGGACAGTCATGGTCCAGGAGGAACTTCCAACACATTTGCCCAGAAGGGAAGAAGTCCAGTCTGACATTATTATAATTTTGGACCAAGAGAGTGAAGACTGGAGGATGGACCATTTCCTTTTAAAATCACCTCTCTTCATTTTTCAGTAGCTGGTATTAAGAGAATACTGGATGTGTTAGCTCTAAAGAGACTTCCAACAAATCCAAAAGCCCTTCTGCAGCCACTAGTGTAAGCCCACTACCTAATCTGCTGGGTCAAACACAACCAAGGGCTAATGAATTCAGAGCTAAACACTCATACAGAAAGTAATAACCACTGCAGTAACCTTAAGAGCTGAAGGGACAAAGTGACATTTCAGTAATACCTAATGTGTACATTAAACATTGACTCTAAAAATATTTTGCAAATTTATTTAAAACTAGAGGCCCAGTGCACTAATGCGCGTGTAGGTGGGGTCCCTCAACCTGGCTGGTGATCAGGCCAATTGGGGCCATCTCTCCCAGTTCCAATTGGGGCCAAGGAGAGACTCTGGAAGGTTGGTTGGCCAGCCAGAGAGGGCCCACAGGAAGGCTCCAGCTTGTGTCTGGCCCTCTCACCCAGTCACAATCAGCCGGACCCCAGCAGGAAGTTAACCTACAAATCGGAGCATCTGCCCCTTAGTGGTCAGTGTGTGTCATAGCAACTGGTCGAGCCATCAACCAAACGATCAACCATTTGGTGGAACATTTAGCATATTATGTTTTTATTATATAGGATCATTGACACTAAAAAACAAACAAACAAATAAAAAAAAAACACCAAACCACACATACACACATTAAAATAAAAGAAAAAGAAAAACCCCAGCAGCAACAACTAACAATGTTCATGGAAGAGATACCAGAAATTGGAAGGGGAACCCGAAACTTGGTACTAGAAGAAGTGTGTGAATCCTTGGGGGAGGAAGTGGAGGAGAAGAACTGAAATATACAACTTAAAAGTGTTACTATAGGAACAATGTTTATGATAGGGTTGACTACATGTAAACAAACAAAACTTTCACTCATCTAAAGGAATCATCTGGCATCCAGCTGGTGTGGCTCAGTGATTGAAGTTTTGATTCCCAATCAGGGCACATACCTGGGTTGCAGGCTTGATCCCCATTAGAGGGCATGCAGGATACAGCCAATCAGATCAATGATTTCTCTCACTATTGATATGTTTCTCTCTCTCTCTCTTTCTCTCTCTCTCTCTCTCTCCCTCCCTCCTTCCCTCTCTCTCTCTCTCTTTCTCTCTCTCTTTGTTTTCCTCCCTCGGTCCCTCTCCCTTCCTCTGTGAAATCAATAAAAATATTTTTTTAATTACAGGAATCAAGAATAATAAAGATAAAAACACTTTAAAAAAATAGAATGAGCATCAGAAAAAGATCCCAAGCAGGGATAACTTGCTGGGGACTGGCCACCAAAAGACATTAAAGTTGAGGAGCTTTAATCACAAAGAAGGCAAGAAATTTGCATAAGTGAAAGGAAGTCCCTGTGTACTAAACTATAATCTCCTTGGGTTGTCAATGCTATAATTACCAGTTGAAAATGATGTTAAAGAAAATGTAATTAGGCATTAAAGGAAAGGCTTCTTTATCTTTTAAATTAGGGGGTAGGAGAAGGAAAAATGTTACAACCATGTCTACACATATATACTTACAGTGAGCATCTAAAAATGTGAGCGTTTCAGCTGTTGCTACTGTTGCTCCTAGCAACCGTGCAGTGATCAGACCTTTTCTCTCTCTTTGTCTGACTATTTTTACTATAGGAAATTGTTTTATATATTCCTCTAGTTTATCATGTAAGTACTCTGTAAAAAAACATAAAACCAGGATTAACTCTTAAGTTTATTTTCATATATGACACCTGAAAGCTAATAAAGAAACCACAGGGCAATCATACCTCCACATTCATAATCTTAACAGTTACACACATTTTTTCATTAAGATGAAAATTATAATTTAACTCTTCACTGAAAAAAACTACACATGAAAATCTTAACATCTGGACTACTGTAACATAAAATATTTTAATGTATTCTATACATGCCATGTTAATACTTTGGGGCAAAATGAAAGACTTCAAATGGAGTGGACCTAGGAGTCAAGAAAATGCATTTGGAGATCTGAGAAAATTAACTAAAAAAGTAAAGAATCTAAATTTGGACAACAAAATATTTGATGCTTTTAAAAATTATTATTATTTAATTTGGAAATTTGAAGGAAAATGCCAAGTATCAAAAGGATACTCTGATACTTAGGCAATGATCAAAATAATTTAAGACCAAAATGTTGAGCAAAGTAAGAAAGTAGCCGAAACCGGTTTGGCTCAGTGGAGAGAGCATCAGCCTGTGGACTGAAAGGTCCCAGGTCAAGGGCATGTATCCTGGTTCCAGGCACATCCCCTGTAGGGGTCGTGCAGGAGGCAGCTGATCAATGTCTCTCTCATCGATGTTTCTAACTCTCTATCCTTCTCCCTTCTTCTCTGTAAAAAATCAATAAAATATATTTTAAAAAGGAAAAAAAAAAAAGTAAGAAAGTACAGCCTGGCCACTGTGGCTCAGTGGATTGAGTGTCCTACCACACAACAAAAAATTACTGGTTCAATTCATGGTCAGAGCATACACCGGGGCTCTGGGCTCGATTCCCAGTAAAGAACTTGCAGGAGGCAGCCATCAATGTTTCTATCTTCTCTCCCTCTCCCTTCCTCTCTCTTAAAAAGTAAAAATAAAAATAAATTAATAAAACATAGTGGTTTTTTTAAAGTAAGAAAGTTTGCCCTGGCTAGTTTGGCTCAGCGGATCGAGTGTTGGCCTGTGGACTGAAGGATCCCAGGTTCAATTTCCATCAAGGGCATGTACCTTGGCTGTAGGCACGTCCCCAGTGGAGGGTATGTGGGAGGCAGCTGATCGATGTTTCTCTCTCACTGGTGTTTCTAACTCTCTATCCCTTTCCCTTCCTCTCTGTAAAAAATCAATAAACTATATATATTTTTTTAAAAAAAGTAAGAAAGTTCAAGGCTACATACAGCAGTTTGGGAATATTTCTGCAGAATCAGCAGAAATTTTTCAAAAGTTTTGGAGTCTCCTGACAGAATTTTTTCCAAATAAAATATAGAAGAATAAGGGATCATGTGAATCAGGAATGAAGCTAAAAACAAGCAAAAATTTAGTAATAAATATATCATTTTAAGATATTAAGTGTTCCAATTTGGATGAGAATGAGATACATTATAAGCAAGATTTAAGACAGTAGGTAAAAGAAAACACATTAATCAGCCCAGTCAAGTATTCATATTTTTAAACAATTTAAGCCTGCTTTTAATCACTACATTTTGATTTCTTGTTGGATATACAATGCAGTTCTTCCAGTGGGCTTCTTGGGCCCATAGGATAGCCTCAAAAAGATTAGGGAAGCCTGGCTGAGCATCAACCTATGAACCAGGAGGTTATGGTTCGATTCCCAATCGGGGCATATGCCTAGGTTGCGGGCTCTATCCCCAGTGCCGGGCATACAGGAAATAGCTGATCAATGATTCTCTCTTATCATTGATGTTTCTCTCGATCTCTCCCTCTCTCTTCCTCTCTGAAGTCAATAAAAATTAAAAAAAAAGATTAGGGAATATTGAGAACATAAATAAATGTCCTATTGTAGATGTTTCTTCTGCCAGATTTCAGAAACAAATGTAGATGGTTTCATCTATGATTTTTTTTCCCCAGTGCTTTTAGTAGTGAAGATAAGAAAGTTGCTTATTGAAAACGTAAACATTCATAAAAGAAGCGAAAGTCTAGGAACAGTTTTAGTAGAAAAACAAATCTAAACATCGCTATCTCGGAGTAATAGATTAACTTTTAAACACCTTCTAAGATCCTCAGAATTAATTTTCTGAAAGACAAGCAAAATTGCAATTTTTCTTAAAAATATAATTATGGATATTTCTGCTTTAATCATAGACTTGTAAAATAGAAACACTTTAAAGGTATTAATGTGGGTTTTTAAAAAACTGGAGTCACTATAGATTCCATAAAATAAAAAGCCCTAATAGTATTTGAAATTAAAAAAAAAAAATTATTTGCCCACACCTTCCAAACTTTCTGTAAATTCTTATCTACCCTGTAAATTTAGTCCCCCTTCACACTCCACTTTTTGTGAGGTTAAGAGCACAAAGCTATGAAATCAGATCTCCTGGGTTCATTTTATAGCACCATTACTTTTAGCTGTGTGACTGTGGGCAACTTATTTCACCTTTTTGTAACTTAGTTTCTTTATCTCTAAGATGGGGATAATAGGATTTACCCTGACAGAAGATTGTTGGGAGGATAACATGAGAGGTTACTGTACAACTAAAACATTTAACAGAGGGCCTAGCACAGAGCCTATACTCTTGTAAATGTTAATTATATTTTGTTTTGCTATCATTGATATTTAACTGCATCTGTTATTTGTATCTGTTATCCCCATACTTCTACTGTTTTTCCCTAAGCCAGTTAAAAACAGGAACTGTGGTTTCTACTTCACAAGCTACTTACAACAAGTAGGGACATTTTTTTCCACAGTGTATATTCACTAGACAGTTCTTTGACTCAATAAGACACATTATATTAATATGCAAAGATAGCCTTTGCCAAGAAAACCCAGATCTATTCTTAATTGCTATAGAGAATTATAAAAATATTCAGACCCTTTTGATCAAGCAATTCTACTTCTAACTTTCCTGAAGATATAATTCAAAAGAAGAAAGGATATTCATTGCAGTGTAATATAGAATAACAATGAGGTGAATAAAGATGAATGGTTATATAAAATGCATCTAGTCCATAACTGTCATTAAAAATAAAGTTTTGAAGGCAAAATAAATGAGCTAATAATGTTCTGTGACAAAAGTCTGATTTCAAAATTGGATTTATGACATGGATATAATTAGATAAACGTTCTATATTTAGATAATGATTAAAAGAGGAAAAGATTAAAATAACTGAAACAGGAAGATTAAGAATAGATGTCACTTTTCATTTTGATTTCCTTTAATTCTATTAATTTTCTTTGTGCAATTAAATAATAAAGTTTCCTTCAACTGAAGACTTTTGAGAAGTAGCCTTATTTTTCCCTATTGCCTCACTACCTGAAAATCAAGCAAAAAAAAAAAAAATTATCTGTGAATCAAGTTCAAGAAACCAAAGAGGGAAAGATTTCTAAAATAAAGTGGTGGTTGTTTTTTAAAGCTAAAACATATGAAGTGTGCAGAAGTTAATCAGATGTCACTTTAAACTCTATGGGCTGAAGTCCAAACTGTAAGGATAAGAAGAAATTCAGAACAGATCAAGCAGTAAGTAAATTAGTTGATTACAAGTGAGTGGTAAAGTAGCCTTGGTAAGAGGATTAAAGATTCAAATCAGAGATCTGCTTAAAGTGCTTACCCATATGTAGGGCACTTGAATTACAAAATTTCCCCATTTGGCCTGACCAGTATATCTCAATGGTTGAGCATCAACCTATGAACCAGAAGGTCATGGTTCAATTCCCAATCAGAACCCATGCCTGAGGTTGTGGGCTAGATCCCCAGTATGGGACATGCAGGAGGCAGCTGTTTGATATGTCAGTATCTCCCTTCTCCCTCTCCTTTCCTCTCTCTCTAAAAAATCAATAAAAACACATTTTATAAAAACTTCCCCAATTGGTAAATATGTCTCACATCCAAGCAAAAAATCCCGTTGATAAGCAACCTTATTTCACATAGATGTTAATGTAACTTGAGAACATAACTTCAATCCACTGAGATTTTGTTTTGAAACCATAGGAGTGCTTAGAACAGTAGTTCCTAATGTGGACCACACCTCACAGCAGGGCAATTTGATTTTTAAGGGAGGCAACTCTAAAATGAACTACTAACAGTCAATTTTTGCATTTCTTATGGTTCTATGGGCCTCATTTACAGTATATAAATACATACTGTGATATACTTAGGCATTTCAGTTCTCTATTATGTTTTGAAACTTTATTTGCTATTTTTTCATGTCACTTCATATTATTTTTTTTTTAACAAATTCTTAGTGATTTCTTCCTCAGTACTTCAACTGTCCTTTCGCTCTTTTATTTTTCTCTTTCATGGATGCCATGTTCTTTGGAAGCTTGTTTAGACCAAGGTAATGGCCTTTAAGGCTTCCTCCACCTGAATAGGAGTTCATTTTATGAATAATGCAGAATAATAAGAGTGTAATATGCTAATTAGACCAGACATTCTTTTGGATGAAGCTGCAGCAGCAGGGGGAAAGCCTCTTGCACAAATTTTGTGCATCAGGCCTCTAGTAAGAATTAAATGTCACAGGGGGGGCATCAGGATTTTATAGATGCTTAGGTGGGGCAGGGCAGTGAAAAGATTGGGAACTACTGGTTTAGTATATGTAGAAATTATTAAATAAGTAAGTACTTGTATATTAGAAATAAATAGGTTGGCAATTTATGCTTTATTCACTTATTACCATTTCTGAAGTCTTGTTGCAGCTTAAGTAACATATCACTTAATCTGCAGTATCTTTTTTTTTCTTCTTCTCATGACACATAAAGGAATGGTTTATCTTACCACAGATGTTGCTTTGGATTTGATGAAAGAAGACCAACCCCATTTTACAGTTGAGTAAACAGCTAACTAGTGTTGGAGCTGGAAGTTGTCCTTAAAGAATCTGGCTCCAAACTATGATTCATTCAGGAATAAATGTTGTAATCATTGAAACAATCTACATCTGTTTGATATTTAAAATGCTTGTAATGTTTGAAAATTTAGCAAATTAGAGTATTTGTCGAATTAGCCTTATGATTCCAATTTAAAAGGTGTAATTTAGTAAGTGCCTCTTGACTTTAAAGTAGCTATGTATTAAAGAATGTGGCTAACTTTGCAAACAATATTAAAAAATTGAAGAGCCAAAATAGGATATGATACTCAGTGATTTTTAACTACTTATTGATATTAATTACATTAATTTATATTAACTCATGTAATTTTCAAAACAATCCTAAGAATTATATACTATTTATGTATTTCCTCAATTATAAACTGCACAACTGAATACTTCTTATAATCAATAGCATCTTAGTTTAATTGGCTATGAGAGCTTCTTAAACTAGTGGTATATAAACTAATTATGTATTATACAATAAACTTGATGAAATATGATATTTTTTCCATTTTACAGATAATGAAACTAAAGCGTTGGGGGTAAGGGTAAAGAGGGTTAAATAACTTGCCCAAGTTACATAGCTGATTAGGACCAGAGCTGGGATTCACATCAAAGAAGCCTGACTCCAGACTCAAGTCTGTGCTCTTAATGACTATTCCTTATAAGAAGTGTTACATTTCAGACTACAAAGTTATGGATAATGGTGTTTTATACATTTCTGAACTGCAAAGTATTTGAATATCAACACTCTTGAATTCTCCTTTCATCCACTATATATACCATCCAAGCTATTACACTCAAGCTCTGAAATGGCATCTGAAAGTACAATATAACTCAATAGACAGACAACAACACATGGTGAACAATCGAATTTGGATTTGCTTTCTTACCATCTACACTAGCATCATCCACCAAAATGATTTCCTTCAGCAGTATGGCAGGCGTAGAATAGAGCACACTGTGGACAGTTCTAAGCAGAGTGGACCATGCTTCATTATGAAAAACTATTATGACACTGGTGGTAGGCAGGGGAGGACAGCGCTTAAATTTTTGTTCGATACATCTAGAAAAAGTCAAAGTAGAAGAACAATTATGAACTTTATTACTTTATTTCATAGCTATGCCATTATCAAAATTATTATTTAACCTTTATCACTATAGAAATGACAGTGAATAGGGGTTTTTTTGTGTGTGTAATTTTTTTACTATGTAAGATGATCTTAATGCTGTGTAAAGGTAAGTAGAGCAAAACAGAATGCTTTACAAAACCTAGATCATGGCCACTGATATGTATTCCATGTCAAAGATGAAAACATGCAATTGTAAACTTTTTCAACAGTATAACTTTACATACAAATAACATCTTCAATAAGGAAAATAACCAACAAGTGAGACCACCTGTAAAAATGACAAATACTTGTAATTGGTCAAATAAAAATCAAGTTTTTCTCCTTCCTTGTGGAAATCATACATTTTTCTTATTTGTAATTTTTAAAACTGCAATGTAATTAAATATTTGTATATGTACAGATTATCTTAGATACTTTCCTAAGTATATAACATTTTCCAAGTTTATTTAATCAATTTACTTAATCTATATTTGAACCAATAGGAGAAAAATAGCATACTATAAAGTTATGCATGATTTTTATTATTCAGCAAAGATTTTGCTCCAATTATCCAATCTATTGTTTAATTAAAATATTTTTTAAAACACATTTATAAATTTAAAAAGTAAGTACTAAATCCATGTTATTAGTCCTGTGCTCTGTTGCACATGAAATATCGATAGGCACAAGGAGAGCAATGCTAGTAATTTTTAACTGGCTAATGGCACTGTGCTACCCATTAGCTATAAACATTAGTTATAAATTGGTTCATTTTTATAATAATGTCTTTCTCTGTAAAAATTGTCTCATATGAAGCATGGGGGGTGTGGGAGGACCTGTACAGCCTCCAGTCCCCTGGCCTATTGTGTTGAGGTGAAGATCAAATGAAATAACATACAGGAGAGGGCTTCAGAACATTGTAAAATCAACAGAGTGAACCTGGAACATGTGGAAAAGATAAATAAGTTTAAGTTCACTTAAAAACCATAAATGGTTGTATAATTTCAGACAACAGAGTACAAAAATCTCCCACACAGTCAAAAGGCACTATAAGTACAGTGTGTGAACAAGTGCTGGTCAAACACAAAGAAAAAGAAGTAAATCATTCACTCACAGAGATAAGGGCCCAAAGCACGTTAGTCACTCTGCCAGGGCCAATGGGGAAACCAGAACCTCCAGTATGGTATGAGAGGCCTGGGACTGCCACCCTGGAAAAAGATATCCTACAAACTTTCATTAACCACTTTTATATCCAGACCTCAATATGTATGTGTCTTAGATTCTTTTCTGAGAGGAGGTTTTTAGAGTGAAATATTTTTAGTGATAAAATAAAAATTAGACAGGGAATTAAGTATTGAGAGGTTGTCAACACCACCAGATAGAAAAAATGAAGGAAATGACAGTGATTTTACTTTAGTGTGTTTGTTATTTCCAAGTGCAATATACATATACACTGAGTGGCCAGATTATTATGATCTTTAAACGCATATACATACACTGGCTACTCAGTGTGTGTGTGTGTGTGTGTGTGTGTGTGTGTGTGTGTGTGTGTGTATTAGAGGTCCGGTGCATGAATTTGTGTAGCCTAGCCAGGGCAAGGGGACATGGGCAGTTGGGCTGGCCTGCCTGCTGGTCAAACTCCTGGTCGAGGGGACAATTTGCATATTAGCCTTTCATTATATAGGACATACACTGAGTGGCCAGATTATTATGCATTCAGAGATCATAATAATCTGGCCACTCAGTGTAGAGTCAGAGAATAATCACATTCATCATCATTGATAGATGTAAGCAAGTTATTTATTCTAAAATGAATTTTGTACAAACTGTCAATTAAAAATAATGTCCAAACACAAACTACCTCTTCCTATACAGTACTCTTAATTGCACAGAAACAAATAACTAAATATAAGCTTGTATCTTCAGACATAAAGGTTTATAAACTAACAAGCTATAAGTAAAAATTATGAAAAACTCTGTATTATTAATATATATGTATATTTTTTTAACAAAAAAAGAAACCTGATGATTTCCTGTCTTATAAGCATTTTGGGGAGAGATTTTTCAAATTTAAAAAAATGTTTCCCTACAATTATTTGCCATGTGACTAACGTAATATTAAGAATTACAAAAAGGTCTTGAAGATTTAAAGTATAAATCTTTACAAAAACTCACACTAATAAAATGTTATCATTTTAACCTTACAATGCTTTCCTTTGGTTTAACTAAGGCTTTATTTGCTTATCTGATAACCACTAATATCAAAAGTGTCATGTCATATCATTAATGCAAATAGTAATGAAATTTCATAATATCAAGAGAAACATGCAAATTGACCATACCTCCGCTATGCCCACAAGCCACGCCCATCAGCCAATCAGGAGAGAGCATGCAAATTATCCCACCCAAGATGGTGGTTAATTTGTATATCCAGGCTCAGAAAGAAGACTGAAGACAGCATAGAAGGAAGCCAAGCCTGCAGAAGGGAGCAAAGCTGCAGAGAAACAAGCAAGCAGGGCGGCGGCAAAGGGAGGGGAACAAGCAGGGCAGTGGAGATGGGAGGGAAGTAGGCAGGGCTGCAGAGAAGGAAGGGAAGCAGGTAGGGCTTCAGAGATAGGAGAGAAGCAGGCAGGGTGGTGGAGACCACTGCAGGAAACCCTATTCTTGCAGGAATCTTCCTGCAATGAGCCTCTAGTTACTTCATAAATCCTATTTATTTGGAAACAATTAGCATGTTAAACTTAGGCTTTAAAAACTGTTTCAAATGTTATTTAAAGTCATGAAATTAAAATAACTTGCCAAAGTGACTGAATATTTCTAGTCATGCTATTTGAAAGATGTGGCATATAGAAAAGTGCTTAAGTCACATCTGATTTTGGGAGAAACTAGACCTATATTTCTAAAGAGCAAAGAAAAGATTGGGAATTCTTCAGAAAATGTGTTGCTTGCAGATATAGGTTAAATTTAAAGTAGCAAAGTATTAAGTCTTCACCAACTCTTCAGTCACAGGTACCCATTTCTATCAAAAAAAAAAAAAGATTTTTTACTTACCTGCTTAATTATTTCCCACTTACTTAATGATTAACATTATTAAATATTACTGCAGTTTATATTGGGGGGGGGGAGTTTATCTTGAGCTGGCATTGATTATCATGTTAAAGAATAAAAAGCATGTTTCTTCATTTGTGAATTGATTTTCGTCAAAACCTTTCCCCAAATCAGTGAAGTGCAATACTATGTTTTAACTTAACATAAAAAAAAATTGCCCTAACAGCTAAATATTTGTTAGACATTCATTTATTTCTTTACACATTTATTTAATATTGATGAGCAACCCAACTTTGAATCACACAGATTATAATACAGTGACAGCCCTGGATGGTGTGGTTTAGTTGGTTGGGCACCATCCCATGCACCTAAAGATGACTGGTTTGATTCCCAGTCAAGGCATATACCCAGGCTGTGAATTTGATCTCCAGTGAGGGTGAGTTCAGGAGGCAATTGATAGATATTTCTCATACATCTCTATCTCTCTCTCTCTCTCTCTTTCTCTCTCTCTCTCTCTCTGTCTCTCTCTCTCTCTCTCTGTCCAATAAAAACATATCCTTGGGTGAAGATTTTAAAAATTAAAATAAAAATAATACAGCAACAGAAATTTGATCTACACAACTTCAACATTAAGAAACTCAAGCAGGCCGAGACTGATTTGGCTCAGTGGATAGAGCGTTGGCTTGTGGACTGAGGGGTCCCAGGTTCGATTCCGGTCGGGGGCATGTATCCTGGTTGCGGGCACATCTCCACTGTGGAGCATGCAGGAGGCGGCTGATTGATGTCTCTCTCTCATCGATGTTTCTGACTTTCTATCTCTCTCCCTTACTCTCTGTAAAAAAATCAATAAAAAATATATATTAAAAAAAAAAAAGAAACTCACGCAGGTATTTATGATCAGATCATAAATCTAGAAAAATATGAATGAAGCAATAGATATAAGTCCTTTTCTTCAGGTTCACTGCCAAATATATTTTTATTATAACCAGAAAGCAAAATATATAGTCACTGATTGCTTACAGTTTTTCTGTCTTACAATTTTAACAAATCTATAGATGGTTTGAAAGTGCTAGAAATTCATTTTGGCTATTTCAGTTCAAATAGAGCATTTGACCACTCCCTTAAAGATAACAAAATGGTTTATTAACTAAGGACAAACAGTATAAAGGAAGCTGAAGGAAAACTTAAAAATATCATAAACTTGAAATAAACATGTAAGCCAAGTGACAAAAAGCAATTTTGACTTCTCAGAAGCTAAAGGGAAACAACTCTATAATACCGGGACTTACTCAACAAAACTCTAAAGAAAGAATCATAGTTGAATTACTAATTATAACAACATTGTCCATTAAAAGACAGGTTATAAAACACAGGGCATTCTGAAATATAATAAAATATAATTATAGTAAAGAGAGTAACCACAAAGTCTGTGACTTAATTCATAAAATATTGTTATCTAACAGCTCCAAAGTCTTGGCATATTTTTTAATCATTTCTATTCTACAGTAATACACAGAGGAAAGGGGACAACACCCACATTTTCCACTAAAACTGTCCCATATTCCTAAATAGATGAGGAAAACTAAAGTGTTTCAAATAGAGAATTTGTGATTCTATAGATGTCAGATCTAGTGTTCAATGTTCTAATTTCTAAGATAATAACTTCATATCTTCAATGCCTCACCAGGAATAGAACGACTATCTGGCCTCAATAATAAAAAATAAAAAAGTAATTATAACTGGTTAAGTAAATGATAATTGGTGGCTAAAGAACAAGCAAATTCCTTAGTAACAGCCTTCCCCTGCAAGCCCTGATGTTAAACAGAGACAATGAATATTCTTCAACATACTCAGGAGGTCGAGTGTCTGGTCCAAGGTCTCGGTGTAAAGAAATCCTGTCACTTGCAAAAGCATTAAAGCAGTGTTTTGTTTCTCCACGTTCTTTTTCCTTCTGTTCTTCAACACTTAGGCTGATTATCTTGAATGCTCTACCAGAAGCACCAGGTGCATTAGAATCCTGAGGTGGGCGGTCAAGAACTGGCTTCAGTTCTGCTGCTGTGTAATATCCTTGCAAACAAGGTCTCTCGCCAGCATCAATGCTTTGCCTGACAGGTGCTCCTATTTGCATTTTTGGCATTGCATCTTTAATATTGTGTACAGCTTCTAGCATTAAATCAAGCATCTTGTGTTTGTTTTTCATGTTCCTTTCCACCCTTGATTCCTCTTTGGAATGTTGATCACTTACTTCTCTTTGCATTAAAATCAAAAATATTATAAAGAAAAAAATTACTGCACCAAACCTCCAGAATTTTTTATGA
>PVJN01037326.1:0-20976 GCA_004026805.1 Lasiurus borealis | reverse complement strand
TGTAGGTAATAAACTGTTTTTCTCTTGCTGCTTTTAATATTCTCTCTTTGTCTTTTGCTCTTGGTATTTTAATTATGATGTGTCTTGGTGTGTTCCTCTTTGGATTCCTTTTATGTGGGGTTCTGTGTGCTTCCTGGACTTGTAAGTCCATTTCTTTTACCAGATGCGGGAAGTTTTCAGTCATTATTTCTTTAAATAGGTTTTCAGTATCTTGCTCTCTCTCTTCCTCTGGCACCCCCACAATTCTGATGTTGGTACGCTTGAAGCTGTCCCAGAGTCTCCTTACATTATATTCACATTTTTGGATTCTTTTTCTTCTTGCTTTTCCAGTTGAGTGTTTTCTGTTTCTTTTTATTTCAAATTTTTTACTTGATTCTTGCCTTTCTCTAGTCTGTTGTTAGGACTCTGTATATTTTTTATTTCAGTTAGTGTCTCTAGTTGGTCCTTTTTCATCTCCTCTTGAGGCTTGCTAATTTTATGCATCATCTCTAGCATCTCTAGTTGGCTCTTTTGTATCTCTAGTAGGCTTTCACTAAATTTTTCTGCCTTTTCTAGCATATTCTTGAAAAACCTTATAAGCATGGTTTTGAACTCTATATCCAGTGGTTTTTTTCCCTCCATTTCTTTTGTTTTTGATCCCTTCCCTTGTCTTGGCATTTTCACTATGTCCGGGAAACTTTTTTACTTGCAAGATCACAGAAGCCTCTGTTGAGCTTGGGATGGGTGGGGTCTTAGGGCTTAAGGAACCGCCTTGCCTTCCAGTCGGCCCCGCCCTCCACGGCCCCTGAGTCTCATGTGACTGGGTAATCGCTGGAGCGGTCCTTGTGCGCGCGCCCGCAGTGCCTCTAGACCGCTGCCTTTCCAGTTCCCCTGCTCCCCTGCGCACCAGGACCACACGAGTCTAGGTCTCCAGGGTTTCGCCCGAAACAGGGGCCCAGTGGACTCAGAAGTGGCACAGTTGGGAGGGTCTGTCTCCCGCCTAGTCGCAAAAGCCAGCGGCACAATCAGCAATCTGTCCTCAGTGTGGCGCCGGTGCCCTGTGTGTGCGCGTGCGTGCCACCGTGACCAGACCTCCTATCTTTTGCGACTCCCCTAAATTTCTGTGCACTTCTCCCTTTTCACAGTCCAAACTCCCCCCGTATGAGTTTCAGCTGGATCTGGGGTTTAGTGTCGAAAGATAAAGGGTTCAATGCCGTTGGGGGTCTCCGTTTCCCTCCCATCAGAGAAAGCCAGCCAGGCACTCGGGCACCCACTCTCTCAGCGCGCGCGTCTCCGTACCTCAGCTTTTTGCAGCTCCTCTGGGTCTCTGTGAGCCCCTCTCTTTCCTTCTAGCTGTAGAACTTCCACTCAGCCAGCATTCCTGTGGTTCTGGATGATGTCTGTTCTGTCTTTTAGTTGTAGTTTTGAAATTGTTGTGTGAGGCAGCAGTATAGGTGTTTACCTATGCCGCCATCTTGGCTCCTCCTCTGTATCTGTTTTAAGATATCAATCTAACTAACCTCAAGATCAAATGAGTGAAAAACTCTTTGAAAAAATTCTCAGAAAATTCATTCAGAGCCATGCTTTGCTACAAAATGGAGATACAAGGAACACACAAAGACATTTTCCTTCCCCTCAAACTAATAATCTAGTGCAAAATTACAACACAGCATACCTGTGGCCATAGAAACACAGAGTGCATTGGAATCACACTGCCTAACAATTAAAGAAGGTGGAGAGACCCATGCAGGTAACTACCTGGAAAAACATTAAAAAATAAACATCTAATTCAACCAGAGGGATAAGGCAATAAAGTACAGAACCAGACATACATATTAAGATAGTATTGCATTTATGCTCTGGCTGAGTGGTTTAGTTGGTTGAAGCTATTGTCCCATATACCAAAAGGGTTATTCAAAGTGTATCCACGAGCTAGCAACATCTGTATATCACCTCTGAGCTTGTTAGAACTACTCTGGCTGAATCCCATTCATACAGAATCAGAATCTGCATTTTTTATTGATTTTTATTATATATATATTTATTATTATTATTATTATTATTATTATTGATTTTTCAAAGAGAGGAAGGGAGAGGGACAGAGAGTCAGAAACATTGATGAGAGACATCGATCAGCCACGTCCTGCACACCCCAACTGGAGATGTGCCCGCAACCAACATACATGTCCTTGACCGGAATTGAACCTGGGACCTTTCAGTCTACAAGCTGATGCTCTATCCACTGAGCCAAACTGGTTTCGGCAGAATATGCATTTTTAACGGTCCCGAAGCAATCTGTGGTCTTACTAAAGTTTAAGAAGAGTTGCTAGTTGATTTCTTGAGGTACTCAGGTTCAACCAAGCTGCAATCTACAGGAATATTAAAACTATGTAGACTTTCACCCTTGAAAACATTGTTTTATTAGACGGAGATAAATAAGGAAAGATATTTTACGTAAGTCTTTAAGACAGAATCTATAGGAAAATCAAGGTTTCTTTACAGATGCCATTAGTAAGAAATATCTCACAATATTTCATCCTTAACAGGTGTGGCATCCTCTTTCCCTGTGTTTTCCTAAGGCTCTGTTACCTAATAATACTTTCTTCTCCTTCTGTAGTTCTGGAAACATCAGAAATAGGGGGCCTAGGCCCAGCTGGTGTAGCTCAGTGGTTGAGTGTCGACCTATGAACCTGGAGGTCACAACTGATTCCTGGTCAGGGCACATGCACGGGTTGCAGATTCAATCCCCAGTGTGGGGTATGCAGTAGGCAGCCAATCAATGATTCTCTCTCATCAATTGATGTTTCAATCTCTCTGTCCCTCTCCCTTCCTCTCTGAAATCAATAAAAGTATTTTTTTTTTAAATAGGGGTTCTCTTGCAGAGATCAGTTTGGCTCAGTGAATAGAGCATCGGCCTGCAGACTGAAAGGCCCCAGGTTCCATTCCGGTCGGGGCATGTACCTTGCTTGTGGGCACAACTCCACTAGGGGGTGTGCAGGAGGCAGCTGATCGATCTCTCTCTCTCATCGATGTTTCTGACTTTCTATCCCTCTCCCTTTCTCTCTGTAAAAAATGAATAAAATATATTTTTTAAAAAAAATAGGGGTTCTCTTGCCGAGACCGGTTTGGCTCAGTGGATAGAGCATCGGCCTGCAGACTGAAAGGTCCCAGGTTCCATTCCGGTCGGGGGCATGTACCTTGCTTGCGGGCACAACTCCAGTAGGGGGCGTGCAGGAAGCGGCTGATCGATGTCTCTCTCATCGATGTTTCTGACTTTCTATCCCTCTCCCTTCCTCTCTGCAAAAAAATCAATAAAATATTTTTTTTAAAAAAAAAATAGGGGTTCTCCAAAAGGAAAAGCTGGAGATATTAACTCATTTCAGTTATTACCCAGGGTGAGCACTTTTAGATCTTCAGTTGAGTACTAACATCCGAGGAGTTTGTTAGAAGCACTCTTTGCTGGGAATGGAAGAAAAGTACAAAGAATTGCTCCCAAAGCAGCCTGGGCCAACAATACAATAAGCTATTTTTGAATAAACCTAATCATTTATACCCCTAACTTTTTATTATCCATACCCAAGAGGGTAAAGAGAACCTTAATAGGAAACCCAAATTCATTTTCTCTATTCTTTCTCTGGAAATAATACTGTATTCAAGTGACCACAAAACAAGTATTAAGTAAAAACACATTTTCTTCCTAAGTCCTATAAAATCAGTACCTAAATGATAAAATATCAACTGTGCATCAATTTCCCACAATTAACTCTAAACTAATTCAAAAATAATATATACATATATTTGTACTATCAACAGAAGAATGGGTAAACAAACTGAATTTATACAGTTTTGGGCTTTTTAAATCTATTTTTTTATTTATTTCAGAGAGGAAGGCAGAGAGGGAGAGAGAAATATCAATGAGAATCACCAATCCGCTGCCTCCTGCACACCCCCTACTGAGAATCAAGCCCACAACCCAGGACAGGTGTCCTTGACTGGAACCAAACCTGGGACCCTTCAGTCCTCAGGCTTTATCCACTGGGCCAAACCAGCTAGGGTTCTAATTTTTTGCTTCTACATGCAATATTGCTGTGAACATTCTTATGCAAGCCTCTCGATTCTCAATGAGAAATTCTGTCTAGGGCAGTAATTTTCAAAATGTGATTCTTGAACCCCTAAGGTAGTCCCTAGGACCCTTTCAGGGGCTTCCTGAGGTCAAAGTATTTTCATAATTATACCAACGTTATATTTGTCTTTTTCATGTTGGCATTTCAATGGTAGGTAAAAATGCTGGTGAGTTAGCCAAGTTAACACACTCATTAATGAGACATATGGGTAGCCTGTACCTACTGAAATAATGCAATTCTTAGGGCAAAACATCACATCTATGGTACTTATACTTAAAACACATCTCTGAATTGAATCATGAGAAAACATTAGACAAACCCAATGTAAAGGATATTCAATGAAATTATTAGTGAGTGTCAAAGTCATGAAAAATAAAGAAAGACTAACAGGACCAAATTGGAAGAGACTGAATGACAACTAAATGCAATGTGTGATCCTGGATTGGATCCTGGAGCAGAAAAAGAACATTAGTGGGCCGAAAATGGTTTGTCTCAGTGGATAGAGCGTCGGCCTGCGGACTGAAAGGTCCCAGGTCCGATTCCGGTCAAGGGCATGTACCTCAGTTGCGGGCACATCCCCAGTCGGGGGCATGTAGGAGGCGGCTGATCGATGTCTCTCATTGATGTTTCTAACTCTCTCTCTCCCTTCCTTTCTGTAAAAAATCAATAAAATATATTTTTAAAAAAAGAACATTGGTGGGACAACTGGCAAAATCTCAATAAGGCCTGTAGGTTAATTAGTAGTGTTGTAGCAATATTATTTTTCTGGTTTCAATAATTATACTTTATAAGACATTAATATTTTAGGACTATGGCTGAAAAGCCAAAAGGAACTCTTTTTACTAGTTTTGTAATTTTTTGTAAGGCTGAAATTATTTCAGAATGAAAATTTTAATTCTTTAACTATTATATAAATAAATATCAAGTATGGTATACAAGATTATTAAATCTTTAAAATGTAATATAATGCTAATAAACATCTTTTATTAAATATTTTAAAGAAGAAAAAAAGGAAAACTTGGATAGTGGTGTTATATTCCTGGGGCAAAACCAGAGCCAAGAGTCTGTGATTTGTTCCAGCATTTCATAAGAAGACTAGCTGCCCTTCTAGGAGTGCTTTTAAAAATGTTCACTGAAGCCGAAACCGGTTAGGCTCAGTGGATAGAGCATCAGTCTGCGGACTGAAAGGTACCAGGTTCAATACCGGTCAAGGGCATGTATCCTGGTTGCGGGCACATCCCCAGTAGGGGGCGTGCAGGAGGCGGCTGATCGATGTCTCTCTCATCAATGTTTCTAACTCCCTCTCCCTTTCTCTCTGTAAAAAATCAATAAAATATATTTTTTTTAAAAAATGTTCGCTGAAGAGCCTGGCCTATCCTAGCCAGTTTGTCTCAATGGATAGAACATCCGCCTGAGGACTGACTGCAGGGTCCCAGGTTCTATTCTGATACTTCGGTTGCAGGCTGGTCAGGACGTTTGTGGAAGGCAACCAATCGATGGTGTCTCTCTCACATAGATATTTGTCTCTATATCTCTCCCCCTCCCTTCCATTCTAAAAAGTATTTTTTAAAAAAAAGAGCCTGGCCTGTGTTGCACAATGGTTTAGCATTGAGGCATGTCAGGGCACATGCCGGGGTTTTGGGCTTGATCCCCAGTAGGGGGCGGGCAGGAAGCAGCCAGTCCATGTTTCTCTCTCATCGAACTTTCCATCTCTCTACCCCGCTCCCTTCCTTTCTCTCTAAAAAATAAAAATAAAAGCTAATAAATTTTTTTAATTGTTTGCTAAAAAAATCAGTTGAACAAGATGAATTGCTACACACAGCAAATTAAATAATGCATGGAATAATCTTGTAAATTAAACTAAGATTTTATAACAGTTAACCTCTGAAAAACACCTGCTTTATTTAAGATAATGAAACTATTTACAGGATAGATATACTCTACACTACACATTAATATCCATTTAACAAATCACTGCAGTACAAGATTTGTTACACTTAAACATTTAAATTTCCCTATAAACCTACAATAACTTATCCCATAATGCCTCCAAATTATTTAGTTTGAGGTAGCATGAAAACATTTTAAGAACGTACAAAAACAGGTATCGGCCTCATACAGTGTTGCTAGGAGTTTAAATTGGTAAATGTCTTCAGAGGGCAATTAGTCGCTATCTATCAAAATGTTAAATATGTGTATCCTATGATGCAATTCCACTTCAGATATACTCAGCACAAATGCACATATAAGGACTTATTCACTCCATCTCTATAAAAAAGGAGACATGAAACAGTATCAATGCTCATCAAAAAAAAAGCACTGGTTAAATAAAATACTGCATCCTGTCACTGGAATACTATGCAGCTATGAAAGAATAAGGTGCCAACAAGGCACAATCGCCAATCCATATCATTAAGAAACAAAAGTGCAGAAGAGAATAAAGTTTATTACTATTTTTGCTTAAAGGGTAATAGATTTATAGTATATTAGTATATATGCTGGCAATGAACAGAGTATTATATAAGAATACACAAGAAACTGCAAACAATGGCTGCCCCTCTTTGTACTGTTGAAACTTTCCTTTTGCTACTGCACGTACACCTTTTTCAATGTTTAAAAAGCCAAGTAGGTTATTTATGAATAACCTCAAAAATTGAGTTGGCTTTGTATTCATATCCCTTTTTATTGCTGCTAACAATAAACTAGGTACCCGCTTCAGGATGTTAGGCTTTGTCAGAAGCAGCTTATTTTATGCATTCTAAAAGAGTATCAAACTGTAAATTCCAACTATTTTCTACTGGATACTATTAAGGATAAATGTATACGAAAAAAAAAATGAATGTGATTACAATAAATTAGACCTTTTATATTAGATTAAAAATTCCCAGAGTCAACAACAAACAGATCCCGGAAATTTTGTGAATCAAAGGAGGACACTGACTCATTGCTGTGTTATTGAATAAAAAGGCGGCTTCGACAGAACCTTAACATACAAAAATGAGAGGTTAACAAAAACATAGATCGGCTGTTTTCTATGCTTATTTTCCACTTGGAAAAGGCATTTAACAAAAAAAAAAAAAAAAAAAAATGCTTAGACTATTTTCCCTGTATTGGTACAACGATGTATGAAATGAAACGATTGAGATGAAAAATCATTCCACGGGGTCCCAGGCAGCAGCATTCAGCTACCGAGCTCCAAGGGGGAGGGAAGGGGTGGGAAGGGGAGGGAAGGGGAGGGGAGAGGAGGGGAGAGGAGGGGAGGGGAGAGGAGGGGTAAGGTGGGTACCAAGGGCCCCCTGGGCAATGGTGAGCGGTGCACTAAGCACACATATGGCCAGGCCAGCCTCCCTCCTGACAGTCATCCCCGGGCGTCTGTCTGATGAATCTCAAAGGCCTGTTACACAAGCCTCCGCAGACCCCCGCCCTAGAGAGGGGGGGAAGGCGGGGCACTGCCTGTTGTCCTCCCCGGGCTTTGTGTCTTGCAGGCTGGGAAGCATCGCGGGGGCGGTGCTGCTCACCTTTTCCCTCAGTGATGGGGGGGTGAGAGAGGGGAGAAGGAGGGCAGGGGGGAGCGGGAGTCTTTTCTGCACGATTTTGCGGAGGAGACGCTGAACCTAAAACCCCCTCCGCCTCCCCGCTTCCCGCTCCCCGCAGCCGGGGCGCCGCGGGAGGGCCGTTCCACGCCAGCCTCCTCCTCCTCCTCCTCCTCCTCCTCCCCCGCGGCGGCCGCCCCCCCCGCCTCGCCCCTTCCTCCCCTATTTCCCCTGTCTTGATACAACGACATATGAAATGAAACGATTTAGATGGAAAAAAAAAATCATTCCGCTCACCGGTGGGCGCGCTGTCCAGGATGCGCAGGTCGTAGGCCCCCGAGCAGCGGTAGTTGGCGGCCGTGCCGTTGTCCCACACCACCACCACCTCCTCGGGGCTCTCGAAGCTCCGCACCGTGCCCACATGGCCCTCGCCGCCGTCCTGCTTCCCCCACTTCCAGTCCGGGCCGCGGACCACGCGCGCCCCGACCCCTTCCACCATCACCCGGTTGTTGCGGGAGTTACTCATCGGGGCGCCGGCGGTGGGCTCCGCTGCAGCCGCCGCCGCTGTTGCCGCCGCTGCCGCCGCTGCTGCCGCCGCTGCCGCCGCCACCGGGGGCCCCGGGAGCGAGCCGGGCCCGGGCCGGCCTCTCGGCGCCGGCGGGGGCGGCTGCGAGCCGCGGGGAGTGTTGGGGCCACTCGCGGAGGAGGCGGCGGCGCGATCCCCGCCGAGCCCACCGCCACTCCCCGGCCGAAGCCGCCGCAGCCGCCGCCGCCGCCGCCGCGCCCCCGCTCAGACTGACTGGACGCCGGACCGCAGCGACGCGGGGGCGGAGGAGGCGGCGGCGGCGCGACGACGGCGGGCGGGGCGGGGCGGGGGGAGGAGGGAGGGCGCTGTGGGCGGGGCCTCCTCCCGGCTCCTCCCGGCTCCCGGCCCGGCGACAGCGACGGCCGCCGGGAAACCAGGCTCTGCCCCGGCCGGGAAGGGGGCTAGCGGGGGGTCGTCGAGGGCGGCGGGGGGCAAGCTTAACCGCCGGCTTTTTCTCTTCCCCGGGCCCCTGCTTCGTGGGATGGGGCGCCCGCAGGCGGGGCCGCCGCCTCCCCTGGCAGAGGTGGTACCACCCGGCGTCAGGCGAGCGCCGCTGCCCGGGGCCCCTCCGCTCTCAGCCCCACGCACGCCGCCGCGCTCCGCCCAGCCGCCGAGTCCCCTCCGGGCGGCAGCGCCTCCACATCCGGGTACTGGCGCGCCCAAGGCCCGGGCAGCACCCCCCTCTCAGGGACTAGGCGAGGGCGCCTCAAAAACAGCAGCGCGGGAAGGGCTTGGGAGGGTCGCGCGGCCTGGGGGGAAAAGGAGAGAGAAACGGACCCCTCAGCGGCGGGCCGGGGCCCCGGGGGAGTGCGCATGCGCGCGCCACGAAGGAAAGGAAAAAAAAAAGGAGGGGGAGGGAGAAGGCGGAGTGATGGGTGGACGCCCGGCTGCAGCCTCGGGTGATGGAGAGGCGGCTCCTAGCCGTTGGCGCACCCCATTAGCTGTGAGGAGCGGGGCGGGGCGGGGCGAGGAGCTCGGGCTGGCGGGCCGGGCGGTGGGGCTGGAGGAAGTGAGTGAGGGTGGGGATGCGACCCGGGTAGCTGGGAGCTGTGATGAGTGAGGTCAGTCCTTATTTACAAGAAAAAAAAATTGAGAACATTGATTTATTTTACTACAGAATTCATCGGTTACATTTTATGTCTCCTTTCTTTTCACGTGATTATTCAATTCTGCTGGAATATTCCCTGCTCCTTTGACTTCCAGAAAAAGCAACAGTATGGTTACAATGCATCCGTGTTGGGCTGTGAAACATGATTTTAAATCCCACACATCATAATGTCATTTATTTTATTTTATTATTTATTTAAATATTTTTATTTCTGTACTAAGTGTAAATTTGTGATTCCTTATTTTTTTTTTGTTGGTTTTTTTTTTAGTCTATTTTTTTCCCTTTTTTTAACGGGACTGGGAATAGTGCAGATTATGGCATAGATGAAGGGCAACCTGCATTTTTGCATGTGTGCAGTGAAAACATTTCGAACTAGAAAGGGTGATTTTAGCAGAGCGGAACTGAATGGCGTGTGTCTCGCCTTCATGCGGAGCCAGAGGTGGTAAGGAGACTGCAAACAGCAAGCTTCCAGGAGAGTGTGCAAGCGCCTTAGCTGTTGGTGGATCCACACACCCACCCACCACATAACGTAATGCCAGTCACAAAATAACAATTTTGAAACGACAATAAGAGGACTGAAACAGTGGTTTCTGACTGCTGTTATTTAAATGACATCATGAGGCCCTGGCCTAGCCGGTTTGACTCGGTGGATAGAGCGCCCACCCTGGGACCGAAGGGTCCCTGGTTCGACCGGTCAAGGGCACATGCTGGGGTTGCAAGCTCCATCCCCAGTAGGGGGTGTGCAGGAGGCAGCTGATGGGTGATTCTCTCTCATTGATGTTTCTCCCTCTCCTTCCCTGAAGTCAATAAAAATATTTAAATAAATAATAAAATAAATGACATTATGATGTGTGGGATTTAAAATCATGTTTCACAGCCCAACACGGATGCATTGTAAGCATACTGTTGCTTTTCCTGGAAGTCAAAGGAGCAGGGAATATTCCAGCAGAATTGAATAATCAAGTGAAAAGAAAGGAGACATAAAATGTAACCAATGAATGGTGTAGTGAAATAAATCAATGTTCTCAATTTTTTCTTGTAAGTAAAATAGGAAAATACCAAAGGCCAAGTAGAACTAATTTTAGAAACTAAACAAGTAAAATATTTGCTCAAAAAAATAGGCCAGTCAAATTTCTAGGAATGTCGGACATTTTCATTCTGGAATTTTTTTTTTCTTTATACGTTCTTTCTTTTTTTGTTACTGTTACTTTTTAAATTTATCTTTATTGTTGGAAGTATTGCAGAAACTTTCCCCCTTTGCCTCCCTCAAGCTCTTACCCCCTTCCCAGGCCTTCACTATTGTTTACGTCCATGGGTTATACATATTTGCATGTAAATGCTTTGGTTAATCTCTTTCTGCACCATCACCCCTTTCGTTCTGGAATTTTTAAGATGCTCATGCTGATGTTCCTCAACTACAGCTAATCAATTAAAGACATTTCAGAATTCCTGCTCTACCAACTCTTTTTTTCTTTTGCTGGGATCTTTTCTGATTTCCTTCTTTCCTTGTTAATCGGTTAAGTTGATCACATGAATTAATAAATTGATGAAGAGAATCCAAGATGGCGGCATAGGTAAACACCTACACTGCTGCCTCGCACAACAATTTCAAAACTACAACTAAAAGACAGAACGGACATCATCCAGAACCACAGGAAAGCTGGCTGAGTGGAAATTCTACAACTAGAGGGAAAGAGAGGGGCTCACAGAGACCCAGAGGAGCTGCAAAAAGCTGAGATACAGAGACGCGAGTGTGGAGAGAGGCAGGTGCCGGAGTGCCTGGCTGGCTTTCTCTGGCGGGAGGGAAACGGAGACTCTCAAAGGCATTGAACCCCTTATCTTACATCACTAAACCCCAGATCCAGCTGAAACTCATAAGGGGGGAGTTTGGACTGTGAAAAGGGAGAGGTGCACAGAAATTTAGGGAGTCGCAAAAGATCAAAGGCCTGGTGGCATGCACAGCACTGCGCAGAGGACAGACTGCTGATTGTGCTGCTAGCTTTCACGACTGGGAAGGAGACAGACCCTCCCAACTGTGCCACTTCTGACTCCACTAAGCCCCTGTTTTGGGCGAAACCCTGGGGACCTAGACTCGTGTGGTCCTGGTGCGCAGGGGAGCCGGAAGGGCAGTGGTCTAGAGGCACTGCGGCCACTCTGGCACAAAGACCACTCCAGCGATTACCCAGTCTCGTGAGAGTCAGGGACCATGGAGGGCAGGGCCAACTAGAAGGCAAGGCTGTCCCTTAAGCCCTGAGACTCCACCCATCCAAGCTCAACAGAGAGGCTTTTGCAGTTTTGCAAGTCTTGTATCATAAGGCTGAATCCAACACAGAAGTTCTCCCAGCATAGTGAAAATGCCGAGACAAGGGAAGGGATCACAAACAAAAGAAATGGAGGGAAAAAAACAACTAGATATAGAGTTCAAAACCACGCTTATAAGGTTTTTCAAAAATATGCTACAAAAGTTGGATAAATTTAGTGAGACCCAAGAGGAGATGAAAAAGGGCATACTAGAGACACTGACTGAAATAAAAAATATTATACAGAGTCCTAACAGCAGACTAGAGGATGGCAAGATCAAGTCAAAAATTTGAAATATAAAGAAGCAGAAAACATTCAACTGGAAAAGCAAGAAGAGAAAAGAATCCAAAAATGTGAAGATAATGTAAGGAGACTCTGGGACAGCTTCAAGCGTACCAACATCAGAATTGTGGGGGTGCCAGAAGAAGAGAGAGAGCAAGATACTGAAAACCCATTTAAAGAAATAATGACTGAAAACTTCCCACATCTGGAAAAAGAAATAGATGTACAAGTCCAGGAAGCACACAGAACCCCATATAAAAGGAAAACCACACCAAAAGGACCACACCAAGACACATCATAATCAAAATACCAAGAGCAAAAGACAGAGAACATTAAAAGCAGCAAGAGAAAAACAGTTCATCACCTACAAGGGAGCACCCATAGGACTGTCAGCTGATTTCTCAACAGAAACGATGCAGGCCAGATGGGAGTGGCAAGAAATATTCAATGTGATGAATAGCAAGAACCTACAACCAGCAAAGCTATCATTCAGAATTGAAGGGCAGATAAAGAGCTTCACAGCGAAGAAAAAGCTAAACCAGTATTATATGAAATGCTGAAAGGTACTCTTTTAGAAGAGGAAGAAGAAAAAGGTAAAAACCAAAAATGATGAACAACAAATACCTATCTATCAACAAGTGGATCTAAAAATTAAGTGAATTAAAAATTTGATCAACAGAATAAACTGGTGAGTATAATAGAATCAGGAGCACAGAAAGGGAGTAGACTGATAATTCTCAGGGGGACAAAAATCATAAAGCATCAAACAGACTGTGAAATTACAGCAGAAAGATTAAAGTTAGGTGAGGTAAATAAGTGATCAATCAAAGGACTTGTATGCATGCATATAAGCATAACCAGTAATCACAGACACTGGGGGGTTGGGGTATGCCTGGGAGGGAGGGGGGGCAATGGGGAGATATGTATAAAAAATTAATAAAAATTAATAAAAAGAAAAGAAAGAAAAAATAATAAATTGATGAAAAGATTTTAGAAAATTTATAGCCACTGCACAAGTTATAGTCATCATAAACTTAGTAACTTAAAATAAGTTGATTCAAGTAAAGGACAATCAAAATGCTAGATTCTTGGCAAAGCTGGTTTGGCTTAGTGGATAGAGCATTGGCCTGCGGACTGAAAGGTCCCAGGTTCGATTCCGGTCAAGTGCATGTACCTTGGTTGTGGGCACATCCCCAGTAGGGAGTGTGCAGGAGGCAGCTAATTGATGTTTCTCTCTCATCGATGTTTCTAACTCTCCCTCTTCCTTCCTCTATGTGAAAAATCAATAAAATATATGTTTAAAAAAATGTTAGATTTTTAATAGTGCAACCTTGCATTTTATATCAAACACAGTATATTAATAATTGTTTTCACATGTTTGTTTTATCTCACCCAAGAATTTTACTAAGATATAGTCTAATATTTAGGTAGGCATTTATTCTTTTTAAGTTTATTTATTTATGTTTAACATTTTATCATTTTTTATTTTCAACTACCATTGAAATACATTATTTATTACATTAGTTTCAGGTATACACACCAGGTTAGACATTACATAACTTAACAAGTGGTCATCCCAGTAAATCTGGCACCCATCTGACACCATACATTGTTATTAGAATATTAGAGCCTGGTGCATGAAATTCGCCAGAGGGGGGGGGGGGTTCCTCAGCCCAACCTGCACCCTCTCCAATCTGGAAGACCTCAGGGTATGTCCAGGACCTCTGACTCCTAACCACTCACCTGCCTGCCTGCCTAACCACTCTGCCTGCCAGCCTGATTCCCTCTAACTGCCTTGCTAGCCTGGTTACCCCTAACTGCCCTCCTCTGCCAGCCTGGTTGCCCCTATTAATTTTTTCTTTTAAGCTTAGCCCCTTCACGCACAATTGTATTTTACTTCCTTATTAGCGTCTTTCTCACACACAATTTTCTGCCTTTATGTAACACTTTTTCCTACTGACTCATCATTTATAAACATTTCTTTCCTCCTTATTTCCTACTTCTGTTTCATCATCCTTCTTCCCATCTTTCTCCTACCCTCCAGCATCCCTCCTCACATTGCTTCTTTTCTTTATGTTTACTCCTCTCCTCCCTCTCCTTTTCCTTCCCTCCCACCTTAAATTTTTTCTTCACTTCCTCCCTTTTTCTTTCCATTCTTCTTTTAAGCTCTACTGGATCCCCTTTTTCTTCCCTCCTTCTTTCTCTCTCATCCTATCTTTCCTATACATTCTTCTCTACTTACTTCCACTGTTTTAATATCTATCTACCTGCCTAATTTTTCACTATCATTTATCTTTTTTCTTTGCTGACTTCTACTTTTAAAATCTGTCCCAGTACACAACTATACTTGATTTTCATTATAGCTCTTAGAGTTCACTCATGCATCCTCTTTCATTCTTTAACTCTCTTCTCTACTGACTCCCTTATAAAATTCTTCCCTTCTTAAAGCTTGTGTTGGGAGAAGAGGGCATTAACCCACCAGCCTAGGGCTCAGCCCTGGCCAGGTGTTCTCCATCCCCCCTTCCCCAATCTCCCCACCACTGTCCTGCTCCCATTTCCTGCCTGGGATGCCCAGCGAGGGTGGCTGGGGCCCACATGGCCTGGGTGCTGCTGCCACAAAGCAGGAGCGCCTCCGCCCAGAAGGCCTCAGACCATCCTCCACTCTGTCCTGGATCCATGGGTGCCTCCCTGCCAGTGGCTTCCACCGCCCTCCTCCCACATCTGGTGGGACTCCCCACTCTGTTCTGCCTGTGCCCCCTCTCCTGGTGCACCTGCTCCACACCACCCCTCCTGCCCGCAATTGCCACCTCCTCTCTAGTGCAGCCCTATTTTTCTTTCCCTTTTCCACTTCAGCATCTTTTTCTTGTTCCCTTTCTATATTTCTGTTTCTCCTCTCGGCCTGTCTGCATGCAGCCTGTCCTCCTCTCCCTCTCCTTTCTTATCCCCTCCTATCAGATCCTATCCTACCCTAGGCCTTGCAGCTGCCTGAGCAGAGGGTGGGGACACAGGCTGCTGACTTAGTCATGACATGATGCTGTAATGGACAATTTGCATATTCTGCTATTACATATATATATAGAGAGAGAGATTATTGACTATATTCCCTATGCTGTACTCTACATCCTGGTGACGATTCTGTAACAACCAATTTATACTTCTTAATTTCCTCTCCTTCGTTGACCATCCTCCCAACCCCTGTTTCATCTGGCACTGTCAAAATGTTTTCTGTATCTATAAGTCTGTTTCTGTTCTCATTTATTTTATGGTGGTTTTTTTTTTTTTAGATTCAATTGCTAATAGATGATTTATTATCATTTTATTGTTCATAATTTTTATTTTTCCCCCTTCTTCTTACAGAAGACCCTTTAACATTTCATATTATATTATTTTGGTGATGATGAACTCCTTAAGCTTTTGCTTGTCAGAGAAGCTCTTTATCTGTCCTTCAATTCTAAATAATAGCTTTTTTGGGTGATCTTTGCTGGGTAGAGTCCTTGCTTTTCATCACTTTGAATATTTCTTGCCACTACTTTCTGGCCTACAAAGTTTCTGTAGAGAAATCAATTGACAGTCTTATGGGTGTTCCCTTGTCAAACTGCTTTTCTCTTGCTGCTTTTAAGATTCTCTCTTAAAATTTTAATTATGATGTGTCTTGGTTGAACCTCTTTGGGTTCTTTTTGCTTGTGACTCCGTGTGCTTCCTGAACTTACATGTCTATTTCCTTCATCAAGTTAGGGAAGTTTTCTGTCATTTTTCTTTCTTTCTTTCTTTTTTAAATATTTTTATTAATTTTAGAGAGTAAAGGAGAGAGAGAGAGAAAGAGAGAGAGAGAAACATTAATGATGAGAATAATTAATCAGCTGCCTTCTGCATGCCCCCTAATGAGGATCAAGCTGCAACCCAGGCATGTGCCCCCACTGGAAATTGAACCATGACCTCCTGGTTCATAAGTCAATGCTCAACCATTGAGCCATACCAATGAGGCTTTGTCATTATTTTTTCAAGTGGGTTTTCAATTTTTTGCTCTCTTTCCTCTCCTTCTGACACTTCCATGCTGATAATGTTGGTACACTTGAAGTTGTCGCAGAGACTTCTTCACTATCCTCATATTTTGATTTTTTTTTTATTTTGCTATGCTGATTGAGTATTTCTCTCTTCCTTATATTCCAAATCATTGATTTGATTCTCAGCTTCATCTATGCTACTGTTGATTCCCTGTAAATTATTTTTTATTTCAGTTAGTATAGCCTTCACTTCTGACTGGTTCTTTTTTATGCTGTTGAGGTTCTCACTAAGTTCATTGGGCACCCTTATACCCAGTGTTTTAAACTCTGAATCTAGTATATTGCTTGTCTCCATTTTGTTTAGTTCTTTTTTCTGGAATTTTGTTCTGTTCCTTCATTTAGGCCATGTTTTTTGTCTCCTCATTTTGGCAACCTCCTTGTGTTTGTTTCTATATATTAGATAAAGTGCTAAATCTACCATACTTGGTAACATGACCAATTATGGTAGCTTTCCTGTAGAGGTGCCCTGTCACCCACCCTCTGCAAGGGGCTGTACACTCTCCTGTTGTCGTTGAGCCTTGATTGCAGTTGGTACATCAATGGGAGGGATTTACCCAGGCCACTAAGCTACAGGAACTGGCTGTGAGCACTGATAGCAATCTCCAACCACTGCAGAGGATCAGCTGTGCAGGAGCCCACAGGGCTCTGGTGCCCACTGAGTCTACCCCTTAAGTATATTGTTTTTGGAGGTACAGTAGTTGGTTGGTGCTTCAACATGGTCTGAAGCTGGCTCTGGGGTCTCTTGAAAGATACAGACCAAGGTCAGCCACTGCCTGTGTACCTGGCATGAGCTACAAAGTGATCTGCAGATGGTTGCTACTTGTGCTGGGCTTGGAGGTGCCCAGGAAAGGCTAAGCTGTGAACCAAGACTGGCTGCTGCTATTGCAGAGCCACCTGGGACCATTTAGTAAGAGATATGGGGCTCAATGAGGCAGATGCCTCTTGTTGGAGAGATTTTTAGGAAAATCTGGAGCATGAGCCAAGACAGGCCATTTGTATGGAAAACCTGCTAGTGGGTCCAAGAGTTGGATGCAGCCAGCGGGGCCTCAGGGAATCATCAGGGTGGGGCAAACATTGTGAGACAGGTTGATAGAAACTGCTGGTTCTGTGGGGGAAAGGCTCATCAAAGGAACCATAGCTTCTACTAACACTTCCATCAGAGAGGAAGCTGCCCCTCCAATTTTCATCCTGATTCCAAACAATTCACTTCCTCTCTTTATTTCTCTGGTACCTTTCAAGCTGCTGTCTCTGTCCTTCCACCTAGCATTGTAGCTCAGAGTGTGTGAATCCAAGTAAGTCCCCGTACAGGCACTTTAAGAGGAACTGCCTGCAACTACCGCAACCTCAGTCTCCCTGTGCCTCAATCCCCACTGGTTTTTATAGCCAGAAGTTATGGGGACTTATCTTCCTGGCACTAGAACCCTGGGCTGGGGGACGTGGTTTGGGCTGAGACTCCTCATTCCTCAGGGGGCCTCCATAGCCAAAATATCCCTTACTGTTTTTATCCACCATATGTGGTTGTGAGACCAGTCCATTCCTTGTCACCACCCTTCCTACCAGTCTCCATGTGGCCTTTTTAATCCTGTGGTTGTAGGAGGTTCTGAATGATGGTTGTTCTGAGTTTGGTTGTAATTTTAACGTGATAGTGGGAGGAGGCTAGTACATGTTTAAACACTTATACATCCACCCTCTTATTAAATACATCGTAAACTATCAACACTATCATGTTGTTAAGACTATTTCAAGGTGTTTAAATTAATGTTGTTTGCCAATGGTCTCTAAATATTTTTGATCATAGATATTTTCAGTGCGAAATTTTTTGAACACATATTTCCAATATATATATTTATTTCTGTATAAGTTATATATGTACTACCATGTCACATGTTATAAAACATACTCAAAGTAGAAATTATTAGAGGATAAGATATAAAATATAGTAAGCCCCAGTTGGTTTGGCTTAGTGGATAGAGCACCAGTCTGAGGACTGAAGGATCCCAGGTTCAGTTCTGGTCAAGAACACAGGCCCAGGTTGCAGGCTCAATCCCCAGTAGGTGGCATGCAGGAGGCAGCAGGTCAGTGATTCTCTCTCATCATTGATGTTTCTATCTCTCCCCTCTCCCTTTCTCTCTGAAATCAATCAAATATATATATATATATATATAAAAGTTTTCATACTTTCTTCCCTTACTCTTCTGCATTTCTAGATGTTTACATTGGTATTTTCCAAAGTAGACACACCAATTTGACTACTGTGTCATACATGTGTCTGTCATGTTTAAAACCCATTCATTTGGCACATATGTTTGCTTATCTGCCTGTCTGTTCAAAAATATATAGTGTCATTCAAAACTAGTAAGATTTTGATTCCAACCATAAGTAAGATGAAATCAATGTCTTTGCCCCAGAAATGAAGTAGTTTTACTATTCAACTACTACTATGAATGAATTTGTGACTGCTTTAAAGTCTACAGAAATGTATATTTGGAGAGCAACTTTATAACTTAGAGTTATATCTAGCACATATCACTCAGTAACATTATGTAGTCTAGAATTCAGCCACATCTAACTAAAATGGAAGAAAAATGCAGCTTCGCTGAGTGCTCAAGAAGAAAATTATATCATCTAGTGTCCACTTAGAAAAACATAGACCACTGTAACTATTCAAACAGATGGAATTTAATCCAACAAATTATCTGCTGAAGTATGGTAAGGACTGCAGAAGCCAAAAGAGATTAATAACTGGAAAACACTATCCCCCAGGACTAGAGAAAGAAAAATGATTTTATCTAGGACTCATGTCCACTGTGCCACCGAGGCTGCTGATATTGGAACCACTGCCGTTTTGTAGTAAGCTGGGAGCTCAGGCTCACACTGAAGCTACAGAGAACCAGGAGCCCAAAGTCCCCACCATTGTCACCACCCCTGCCAAAGTCAGAGCTCCATGAGTGCAGGGCACACACACTCTGCTGCTGCAACCCTGAACTGCCCTGCCTGAGTAGGAACCCAGAAGCTGCCAGAAATTCCAGCAGAAACAAGAAACAATAAATGGCTTCTCCTCTTTTCAGTTGGTCTCCCATTAGTCTGCCACAAATAACAGGAATAGTTTACCCTGTTGGGTACCCAGGGCCATTCTCACCATTCTACCATCTGAATCTTCCACATAACAAAGAGATAACATCATGCATCTGCCTAACAGGATGCAACTACTCCACTTAAAATGAAGATACCTTCACCCTGTCTCCCCAACGAGTTTTCCTGATGGTATAGATTTTTTTAGAAAACGAATTAACATGCCCATCTCTTTAATTCACCGTCATTAACAGCCACCAAAGATCTATGGGAGCTAAAACATTCTGACTGCCACATTCTGGTCCTCGCACTCATTTTAGTAACTGCATTCACTGAGTCTTTGGTGAGTGAGCACTGATACCTGCCCTATGTTCCTCTGGCTTGAAATCGAAGAACCTGTTTCAATGGAGAAATCTCCCACCATCATCCCTGACCTGCAGATGGCAGCCTCAATGAGCTTTTTAAAGATTCTCGTGATTCTCCTCATCAACGCATTTCTCAATGTCCTAGTGAACACGGTGTTCTCGGGAACAACTTTTCCTACTCCCAAAGTTTTTGGTTTCTTGAAATTATACCAGGGAAGTTTTGGTGTCTTAACCTACTGAAAATACTAGTAAGCCACCATTAACTTCTGTTTTCAGTCCATCGACCTGCTACATGAACTACACATTATATCTGAAAATGGTTAAGTACTCCTATATTGATAAGTTCAGTCCAATCCAATGTTAAGTTCTGTTCTTTGTGTTCTTTTACTGACACTTGTAGAATCCATAGAATCCTACACATATTCTAAGGTCTCTGACAATATAAATTTGCAAAACGTTGCAACTTCGGGGCAGGGAGGGGTGGAGATATAATCTAGCTTCTCCCAGGGCAAACAAGGGAACTACATCAGATGAATTTGCTACAGGGTCTTCAATCAAGGGAAGTCTAGTCACCTCCAACATAGGGGAAAAGAATGTTTTGGCTGGCAAAGAAATTAGATTAGAGGAATGAAATATGACAAAAAAAAAACATTTAATGCACATAACAACTAGGTAGACTTCAAGGGCATTATCTCAGAGGATTACATACTATATAATTCTATATATATAACATTTTGAAGTGACAAAATTATAGTGATAGAGGATCAGATCAGGTTGCCAGGGGTTAGGATTGGGGAAAGAGTGTGACTATTATGGGTAATGCAAGAGTTTCTTTGTGGTAAAGGAACAATTCTGAGTCCTGATTGTGGTGTATTTATTTATAGAATCCACACATTTGATAAAATCTCATAAAACTGTGCATGCCCAAAAAAGGAATGCATGTAGAAATCTAAATACAGCCGAAACCCATTTGGTTCAGTGGATAAAGCGTCGGTCTGAGGACTGAAAGGTCCCAGGTTCGATTCCGGTTATGGGCATGTACCTTGGTTTCGAGCACATGCCCTGTAGGGGGCGTACAAGAGGCAGTTGATCGATTTCTCTCATCGATGTTTCTAACTATCCCTCTCCCTTCCTCTCTGTAAAAAATCAATAAAATATATTTTTTAAAAATCTAAATACAGTCTGTACCTGAGTTGATAATATTGTACCAATGTTAGTTTTCTAGTTTTTATAAGGTACTGTGATTATGTAAGATCTTATCATTGTAGGAAACTGGGCAAAGGGTACATGGGAACTCTGTATTTTTTAAATATTTTTTATTGATTTCAGAGAGGAATAGAGAGAAAGAGAAATAGAAACATCGGTGATGAGGAGGAGCCAAGATGGCGGCATAGGTAAACACCTACACTGCTGCCTCGCACAACAATTTCAAAACTACAACTAAAAGACAGAACAGACATCATCCAGAACCACAGGAAAGCTGGCTGAGTGGAAGTTCTACAGCTAGAAGGAAAGAGAGGGGCTCACAGACACCCAGAGGAACTGCAAAAAGCTGAGGTACG
>PVJN01037325.1:5804-21067 GCA_004026805.1 Lasiurus borealis | reverse complement strand
TTCTCTCTTCCTCTAAATTTTACATTTGTCTTTTCTTGCTGATAATTTAATGCTATTCTCCTTTTGATATGAAGTAGTTTGTAAGCAGATTATATATATAATTATTTACCCAGTGTCTTGTATCCATTGGTTATGCTTATATACATGCATACAAGTCCTTCGGTTGATCTCTTACAGCTCCCCCACACTCCAAACTTCCCGTCTCCCACTGTAGTATGACAGTCTGTTCATTGCTTCTTTGCCTCTCTATCTGTTTTGTTTCTTTAGTTGTGTTTGTTTGTTTCGTTTTCCTCAGATTCTTTTCTTTAAAAACATCTTGCCTCTACAGGTTAGAAATAAACCTATAAGAACAAAAGTATTTGAGTCCCAATTTCAATGTCCAAGGTTCTGAGTCCCAGTTTCACTATCATACATTTCCTTATGTGTACATGTCAACAATGGAATCTAGATAGTGAACAAATGGTGGCAATGCAGGTTGGACTCTTTCTGGTTTGGTCTTAGGCATCCTGTAGCGACACACAGCTGCAGACTGCTAGCATGGCAAGGCTTCTTAACCGTCTTCCATCTCTGGACCGTTCCTCCTCTTGTCTTTGTAGTTGGAGCAGACATGCTAATTCCTTTCTGTTGCAGGAATCCACTTGGTCTGAGAGTTGTTTTCTGAACGTATATAAATATTTTCTCAACCAAAAGTTAATAAAGGAATCTTTTCTATAAAATTGACTTTGGGTCCTTTTTATTTCTGCCCACTCAATTTTCCTTTGGCTTCTTTGACACCATGTGTGTTTCTCATGGATGTCTTGCTGTTAGCATTACAGATGAAAATCAATTTTTTAAAGTAAAATTTTCTAGATGTAACTTACCGGATATTTTTCCTTATATGATATTATCCTACTATCCCCCTTTTTTGATTAATGGAGACTTTTATAAATTTTAATGCAATCCTCATAACTTTAAATTTTAATTTTTTGCACACAAATATGTCTGCTTTATGTTCATTGAATTTATGCACTTTTACCATGTGATGACCTCCCAATAGAAATTTTACTTAATATTTTAGAAATAGCTTTATGTCCAATACAATTAAATTCTCATGGGTATTCACTTATTTCAATTAGCCAATTTAAATGAATCTGAATACTTCATTACTCTTTTAGTGTCAAATTTAATTCTCTACCAACAATCATAGATTACCCTGTAAATATTAGTGAAAAGGTTTATTTGCATTCTTGAGTAGGCCCTGAGAATTCCTGATGCTAGCCTGAAATTAGATATAGGGCAGCTCATGTCTGCCAACTTTCTGTTTGTTACCTGGGTCCTGATCTGAGCTGGGCCAAGTCTCTCTCTGTTATCTTTGTCCTGATCTGTGCTGAGTGTGAGAAGAAAAGCAGCCCTAGGGGCAGGAGTCCTCCATCAAAAAGGGTGAGTGTTCAGGCCCCTGCAAGGTTGTGGGGAGGGGGGGCGGTCTCTGCCCCACCTCTATTGACCTCCAAGTTCTCTCCTGATGGCACCTCTGTGACTGTGCCTGTCTCAAGTTGTTCCTTTCCTGAGGCATCTTTCCCATGTCTGGCTAACTAGTCATTCTCCAGGGCCAAACCAGGTGTTGTGAGGTTCAGTCTGTCTCTTTGATAGCCTGTGTCCCTATGGCCTCCATACCAAGCATCTGCCTTGGGATACCCTCAACTGCTGGCAGGGCCCAGGCTCTGATCACATATCTTGGGGAACTGGGGTTGCTTCTTCAGAGAGGGCCCAGCTCACACTATTGGGCAAGAGACAGATCCATTATACTAGCCACCTAGAGGCTTCAACCTCAGCATGAATACAAAGTTCAGGCAACAGCTGAGGGCAATAGGATTGTGAGAAGAGGATCCCTCTTGGAAAAAATGTAAGAGGGGCCGGTATATAATGTTCAAGTGCCTTCCCCTGCCTTAATTCCTTCTGAAAGGGATTAAATACTTGCATGTCCTTTTTAAAATTACTCCCAAACATTCAAAGAATTAGTTTGTAATTTTGATTTGGTTAATTTCACAATATGCTGTTGTGAAATATCAAGAATTATACTGACATTGTAGAATTATATCATGCAAGAATATTCTTTGCTCTAGGCCATGGCAAGTCAATTTCTTTTTGTAACTTTACATAAATGCTTTGGAGGCGGAGGTCCCAGGGTCCGCAGGTCTGCAGCAGTGGCAGCAGGACTCTGGCTGGAGTGGCTGCTGAGTTGCAGGGCAGTTCCAAGGCCTGTCTCTTTGATGGTGCTGATGAGTTCCTAAAGAAAGGCTGTCTTCCCCTTCAAGATGGTGTGGGTTCATTGCCCGAGTCCCACAGTCTGAGGAGTGCTTGCCCAAAAGGTGGTCTCTCATTGTCCAAGAAAGCCTGGACTGCTAGCCCCTGCTCCTCCTGTGAGATTTAACTGTCCCTTACTCACTCACACGCAACTACACACTCTCCTTTCATTCCCTCACTCACTTCTTCTCCCTCACCTCCATTCTGCCAGTCATCTTCGCCAGGGAGTTCTATGTGCAGATTTTTAATATCTGTGATTCTATTTTACATTCAAGAGATTGCTAGATGATTAGTAATGTGTAGTTTCTTTTGAGAGGGTTTTATACTAGAGGCAATTTCCCCCTGTATCTTCAAGTGTTCAACAATATGATTTAGTGTTAAGGAAATAATCTGGAAACAAGAAGGTGATATGAATGAAAGTCTTGAAAGTGTTTCAACTGCATATCAAGAGCAAATAGGATGAGGATAAGAAAGGTTGTTGGGCTTTTTCAAATTTTTCTTTTGCAACAACAAATTTATATTTTTAATTTTGTTATTGTTTAAAGTATTACATATAGGAGATAGAACATATATCTCATTTTTTTCCCCATTGATCTTCCACCAGATTCTCTATCCCCTGTCATTAACCCTTATCCTCCCCACCCCGACAGTGTCTTGTGTCCATTGGTTGTGCTTATATGCATGCATACACGTCCTTTCGTTGATCTCTTTCCCCCCACTTCCAAACACTCCCCAGTCTGCCCACTGTAATTTGAAAGTCTGTTCTAGGCTTCACTGCCTCTGGATCTATCTTTTTGTTCTTCAGGTTATAGTACCAGTTCTTGTACATTGTTGCCACCCTGGCCAAGTGGAAAAACAGAACATAATCATAGCATCTTAGGCAACATAGATACTGCCTATGTGCTTTTGCTTTTTAGTTGCTCAAGTTTTCTTACATCAACCTTAAAAAATGT
The DNA here is from genome assembly GCA_004026805.1 of Lasiurus borealis. Taxonomy (NCBI): domain Eukaryota; kingdom Metazoa; phylum Chordata; class Mammalia; order Chiroptera; family Vespertilionidae; genus Lasiurus; species Lasiurus borealis. Next base: position 17,831 of record PVJN01037325.1, on the reverse strand, counting down.
ATTACATTTTGCCCCATGATAAGGTTATAACATTCTTTATTTTCCATAAATGAGTGAGATCATCTGGTATTTTTCTTTCATTGCCTAGCTTATTTTACTTAATTCTCTCAAGATCTGTCCATGATGCTGCAAATAGTAAGAATTTCTTCTTTTTATGACAGCATAGTATTCCATTGTGTAGATGTCCCATAGTTTTCTAATTCACTCATCTGCTTAAGGGCACTTAGGCTGTTTCCAAATCTTAGCTATGGTGAATTGTGCCACTGTGAACATAGGGGTGCATATATCCTTTCTAATTGGTGTTTCTAGTTTCTTGGGATATATTCCTAGAAGTAGGATTACTGGATCAAATGGTAGTTCCACTTTTATTTGCTGTACCAGTCTGCATTCCTACCAGCAGTGCACGAGGGTTCCTTTTTCTCCACATCCTCCCAGCACTTGTCATTTGTTGATTTGTTGATGATAGCTATTCTGTCAGGTGTGAGATGGTACCAAGTTGTCCCTTTGATTTGCATCTCTCAGATAATTAGTGACTTTGAGCATGTTTTCATGTGTCTCTTGGCCTTCCTTCTGTCTTTTTTCAAAAAGTTTCTATTTAGGCCTATTGCCCTTTTTTATTGGATCATTTATCTTCCTTTTATTAAGTTTTATGATCTAACATTTTGAAATATGTTACCCACACTATGGCTTCCTGTTGTTTTGTTTATGGTTTGTTTTGCTGTGAAAAGTTTTTTATTTTGATGTAGTCCCATTTGTTTATTTTCTCTTTAGTTTCCATTGTCCTAAGAGAGATATTGGTGAAGAAATTGCTTCATCGTATGTCTTGAGATTTTGCTTCCTCTGGACTCCTTTAGTAATTTTATGGTTTCCTGTCTTATGTTTAAGTCCTTTTTCCATTTTGAGTTTATTTTTGTGTATAGTGTAAGTTGGTAGTTTAGTTTCATTTTTTTTTGCGTGCATCTGTCCAATTTTGCCAGCATCATTTATTAAAAAGACTGTCTTGACTTGTTGTATATTCATGCTTCCTTTGTCAAATATTAATTGAGCATATTGGTTTGGATTGATATCTGGTTCCCTTATTCTATTTTATTGGTCTATATGACTGTCCTTGTGAGGAATACCAGGCTGTTTTGAGAACAGTGACTTTGTAATACAGCCTGATATCTGGTATTGTAATCCCACCTATATTATTCTTCTTTCTCGGGATTGTTGTTGCTATTCAGGATCCTTATTTATTCCAGATGAATTTTTGGAGAGTTCTTTCTAGGACTTTGAAATATACCACTGATATTTTAATGGGGATTGCATTGAATATATAGGTTGCTTTGGGTAGTAAGGACATTTTAATGATGTTGCTTCTCCCAATCCATGAACATGGTACATCCTTCCATCTGTTTGCATCTTCCTCTCTTTATTCACTGTCCTGTAGTTTTCCACATATAAGTCTTTTACCTACTTTGTTAATTTTATTCCTAGGCATCTTAATTTTTTTTTTTTTGTGCGATGGTAAATGGTATTGCTTTTTTAGTCTCTCTTTCTGTAATTTCACTATTGATATATAGAACTGCCATAGATTTCTAGGCGTTAATTTTGTATCCTGCTATCTTGCCAAATTCATTTATTAAATCCAATAGATTTTGATGGAGTCTTTATAGTTTTTTTATATATAGTAACATGTCATCTAAATAAGGAGAGTTTTAGTTCTTCTTTCCCAATTTTGATGCTTTTTATTTCTTTTTCTTGTGAAATCACAGTGGCTAATACTTCCAGTATTATGTCCAACAAGAGTGGTGAGAGTGGGCATCGCTGTCTTGTTCCTATTCTTAGGGGAAATGGTTTTAGATTTGCCCATTAAGTATGATGTTGCCTGTGGGTTTATCATATATGGCTTTTATGATGTTGAGGTATGATCCTTCTATTCCCACCTTGCTGAGAGTTTTTACTAAGAATGTATGCTGGATATTGTCAAATGCTTTTTCTGCATCAATTCATATAGCTATGTGATTTTTAACACTCAATTTGTTTATGTGATTATCACGTTTATTGATTGGCAGATATTGTACCATCCTTGCACCCTGGGATAAATCCTACTTGGTCATGGTGTATGATCTTTCTGATGTACTGCTAGATTCGATTTGCTAGAATTTTGTTGAGGATATTGGCATCTATATTCATGATGGGTATTGGTCTGTAATTCTCATTCATGGTGTTGTCTTTATCTGGTTTTGATATAAGGGTGGTCCTGGCTTCATAGAATGAGCTTGGAAGTGTTCCTTCCTCTTGAATTTTTTTAAATAGTCTGAGGAGGATAGGTTGTAGTTCTTCCTTGAGTATTTGGTAAAACTCCCCTGTGGAGCCATGTTTGTGGGAAGCTTTTTGATGACTGCTTCTATAGCTTCCATAGTTATTGGCCTATTGAGATGTTTAGATTTTTTTCTGATTGAGTTTGGAAGGTTGTATTTTTCTAGGAATGTGTCCATTTCCACCATGTTGTCCAGTTTGTTGGAATAGAGTTGTTCATAGTATTTTTTGACAATCCTTTGTATTTCTGTGGGGTTTATTGATATTTCTCCTCTTCCATTTCTGATTTTGTTTACTTGGGTCTTCACTCTTTGCTTCTTGGTGAGCCGGGCTAGAGGTTCATCAATATTGATTATCCTTTCGAGGTACTAGCTCAGAGTTTTGTTGATCTTTTGTACTTTTTTTTTTTGTCTCTATGTCATTAATCTACACTCTGATCTTTATTATTTCCTTCCATCTGCTTACACTGAGTTTTTCTTGTTGTCTCTGTAGCTAATTTATTACCACTGTTTCTTGTCTTTTGAGGTAGGCTTGTAAAGCTATGACCTTCCCTCTGAAGACTGCTTTCACTGTATCTAATAGATTTTGGATTGTTGTGTTTTTATTGTTATTTGTTGCCCTAATGTTTTTTATTTCTCCTTTGATCTCTTTGGTAATTCAGTAATTGTGTAATAGCAAGTTATCTGTGTCCATGTGTTTGATTTTTTATGGATTATTTTTATTATAGTTGATTTCCATTTTTATGCCATTGTTATATGAGAAGATGCTTCATATGATTTCTACCTTATTGAATTTCAGGAGACTTTGCCTGTGATTCAATATATGGTCTATCTTTGAAAATGACCCATGTGCACTTGAGAAGACTGTATATTCTGTGTCTTTGGAATGAAATGTTCTGAATATGTCAATTAATTCCATCTGGTCTAGTGAGGCATTTAGCATTGACATTCTTTGCTGATTTTTTTTTAGAGGATTTGTTCAATGTTGTGGGGTATTAAAGTCCCCTACTATGATTGCATTACTGTCAACCTCTCCCTTGAAATCTTCCAGGAATTTGTTTATATATTTAGGTGAGTCTGTATTGGATGCATATATGTTTACCTGAGTTAATTCTTATTGTTGGATTGCTCCTTTTAGCATTATGAAGTGGCCTTTCTTAACTCTTTTTATATCCTTCACTTTCAGGTCTAATTTGTCAGATATAAGTATTGCAACCCAGCCTTTTTTCATTTCCCATTTGCCAGAAAAACCTTCTTCCATTCATTCACCCTCAGTCTGTGTGTGTCTTTTTTTTCTGAGGTGGGTTTCCTATAGATAGCATATATATGGGTCATGTTTTCTTATCCAATCAGTTCCCCTATATCTTTTGATTGGTACATTTAATCATTTACATTTAAAGTTATTATTGATAGGTACTTGTTTGTCCCCATTTTTATTCTTTACCTTTGTGTTCCTTCTTCGCTTCCGATTTCTTCTTTTTACAGCAGACCCTTTAGCATTTCTTACATTGCTGGTTTTGTGGTAATAAACTCCCTTAGTCCTTTTTGTCTGTGAAGCTTCTGATTACACACTCAGTTTTGATTGATAGCTTTTCTGGGTTCAATAGTCTTGGATTCAGACCCTTCTTTGCATGTCTTTGTATATTTCATTCCATTCCCTTCTGGCCTGATATGCTTCTGTTGAGAAATCAGTCGTTAGTCTGATGGGCAGTCCTTTGGAGGTAACTTTCTGTTTCGCTCTGGCTACTTTTAAGGTTCTTACTTTGTCATTGGTGTTTTCCAATTTCATTTAATGTGCCTTGGCATCAGTCTTATAGCATTCATTTTCTTTGGTATTCTGTGAGTTTCTTGGATTTGTGTGGGTTTTTTCTTCTCTATATCAAGAAAGTTTTCTATCATTATTTCTTCAAATAGGTTTTCTGTTACTTGCTCAGTTTTCTTCCCTTCTGGCACCCCTATTAGGAAGATGTTGTTTAGCTTCATGTTGTCTCAAATTTCCCTTTGGCTCTTCTCCAGCTATTTAAATTTTTTTCTAGAAGCTCCTCTACTTGGTTATTTTTCCAACCTTGTCTTCTCGCTCACTGGTGGGGTCCTATGCTTTTCTACTCTACTGTTGATGCTTTCTATTGCATTTTATATAGCAGCAATGTAATTTTTCATTTCTTCTTTTTCTTCTTCATTTTCTCTTGGTTCTTAAACATACTATTGAATTTATCTTCCATTCTTTTTATCCATCTTATGAGGATTTCTCTGAATTCTTTCTCTGACAGGTTGCTTGCCTCCATTTCATTTAATTCCTTTTCTGGTGATGCCTGCTTTTCTTTCATATGCAGGTGGTTTCTTTGTCTCTCCATGAGTGTCTTCTCTGGGTGTCTGTTTATGTAGTTCACTCTCTCCTTATCCCAGGTGAAATATGACTTTTCTATGAGGGGGTGCAGAGTTCCTGTGAATCCACGTGCTTGAGCCACTTGGGAACTGGTGTTCTAATGTACGCAGCTGTTTTCTGGGTGCTGAAGTTGTAGATTTTCAGGCTTCTGATATCATCCACATTCCTATTCAAGATGGTGTGGTCTCAGTGTTAAAACTGGTCGTTCCAGGAGGGCACGCAGCAGCAGCGGGTGCTGCCCAATCAGGGGAAGCCTGTCTGGACATCCCCTACCATCTCTGGAGTATAGCTCTCCTTCAACTCACCAACAAGCACTCTCTATGAGACCATAGACACTCCTGTTGTTCTTCACTCACACACTATTTTGCAGTCTGCTTTCCCATCAGCAGCCATCTACCCCAGATTCTTCAATAGTATTTTCTATTGCAACAACAATCAGGCTTTTTCACTTTTAAAAAGAAATAAGAAATAAGGTCAGATGGAGATGGTGAACCCCAAAGTTAAGGAAATTTAGATAGTTCAATGGTGTGTAACTGAGAAAGTCTCTTTTCTAAATTGTTAAATCTGAAACTTCATTAAATGAGAGAGGGAAATGGATTTATATTTCTCTTTACCATATGAAATCTCCAAAACTTCTTCATAATCATGGGTAGTACAATGTAGGTTCATCCATAGTTAGAGAGGATTCTGACAACCACTAATTTTCTCCTAAGTAATTCAAGAAGGTTAGCTACAAAGCTAACTATATTTGTGCATTCATCAATATGTACACACACATACACACACACACACACACACACACACACACTCACATACAACAGGACTTTTCCTGTTAAGTGTTCAATACTTGATAAGGATCCCATTCTTTTCTACTTTTTTTCATTGAGATCCTCTAAAATATATTCCTAATAGGTTCTTACAGTCACAGATACACTGATTTGGCCAATAAAGAAAGTGAAGAAGATGTAGTAACTAGGATACACATATAGATGAATTTGAAAATACTCAGAGAAGAAGAAAATATTTATAAATGATGCATAGAAAGTCTGACAGTGTACCTGAGGCTAAAGCCAGCAGCAGTGCAAATATTATGGCAAAAAGAATCATCGGAAGGCCAATGGACTTTCATATTCAGGAAGGCTGAAAATCAGCCTAATATTGTCCTGCTAGGGGCTCAAAGGCTCAAGGCAATTTCCTAATCTGGTAATCCTTTTCCTGTTTACCAAACTTTGCCTTTGATGTGCCTGTATGCATTACTAAAGTGAAAATGTGTATTCAAGTAAATATATAGTGCACCAGGCCAGAAGTTGGTGTGCCTCTTCAAGAAAGAGGTCTCCACCTGGCCCCCATGCCTTCTAAATTTATATATCTTTTATAGCATTTTCATTTGTTTGTCGGATCCTCCTTCAGATACTGAACTCCTCCATGAAGGTTGTGACAACATTGTAATTTGAAGCTATTCCACTATTGCAGGCATTATTACACTGTGAATGTTGTTGCATTCTTTCAGAGGATTCATCTTTAACGTCATAAAATACAATAATGTATTGAAGAAAAATATATTCTAGCTCAAAAATATTTTGGCATCTACTTTCCTCTTATTGCCTAATCCCAAATAGATGTCTAAGGAATAAATTAAGTCAGAGATTTATATAGGCTAAGATACTTCTCAACAGTGCAATAGTACTCATTAACAATCCAATATGAGTTGTGATAGTTGAAATGTTAATGCAATAAAGGACATAGCCACAATTTGATGGCTTATCATTGATAATGAGTTATAAAGATAAAAAAAACTAAATGTTGTATAGGTTATTCACATACTTGCTAAGTACAGTAAAATGTAAATAAGATGGTAGAGAAGGAATTTATAATTCAAACTTCAAAGTATTTGAAGTTTTGCTTGATTGATTTGTAAGTTGGTGTAATAGTTAAAAAGGCAAGTAAGTACATAGTCATTTAATGAACCACCAGGTTGGTGGTTCAGAAGTGTCGTTGGTAACCAAAGAAGTCCAGATCAGATATCCTTTCTATAGTTCACATGGGAATTTAAGACTGGAAATCTTCTTCTGCTGGGTTTCACAATGTTAACATATAGTTTTTAGGAGAAATAAATAATAATAAGGAGGTCTCCATGAAAAAATGTAAGTAGAGGAGCAGTTGTTGCTGTTCATGAAAAGGAAATGAGAATAAAATGATTCCAGAGAGAGAATACGTCCAGGGACAGTGAATGACGGTAGAAGAAGAAGTAAGCAGACAAAGACAAAGTATCCAAGATGTGGTAGCTCTACACTTAACTTTTGAGCAGCCTCTATACTATTTTCCACAGAGATTGCACTAATTTACATTCTCACCAACAGTCATGAGAGTTCTCACTTTATCTCAGCATTGCTTAAATAGCCATATTCTGCTCTGATAATACTGTGGTCTATTAAACTTTGTGATATGTTAATTTTTAGTGCATATTACAATTTAATGAAAAATCTTAAAAATACCTCAATATACATAAAGTCTTAGACACGGTAAAAAAAATAGTGAGTTTTAAGACAATATTTCCTGAAACATCTTCCCCAAGTTTGACTGTTCTAACCTCTTGCCTTAGTTCAGGTAAGTAACAAATAAAACACAAATGTAATGTGTGGTTTTAATACAAAACATGTTTCATTAGGGTACTGCAGAGTTTTTTTTTTTATTTCATTCCATTGTGTATACATTATTTTCAATATTAAAATGAAATCTATTAAGAAACAAATGGAAGAACTAAGAAAAATAGTAAAATAATTTTTAAAAAGTCCTTTTAGAAAGAGCAGAAGTAAGTCTAAATTTAGATATGTACTTACAACTGAAGTAAAGAATGGAGAGGGGAGAATTTGTGGATATTAAAAGCAAATGCCTCTTTCAGTTATTTGAAGGATTTGAAGCTAATTAATAGTACTGATATTTTGAAGTAAAATAATGATTGACTTGGGAAAGTAGTTCTTTATAAATGTATTTTTTCATGATTTAAGATTATTTTTATTTATTTAGAGGAAAGTAACCATTATATAATACTCCAGCAATTAATACATCCTATTTCCTATAAATTCTATATTTTAGAGTGTTAATATTTAGTTTTTATATATTATTTATTTTTATAGTATTATAGATATCACCCATCCCCCCCATCTCCTTTCTCCCTCCTCTTCCTCTCAAGCTCACCTACCCCCTCAGGTCCTCACTACCTTATTGCCCATGTCCATGGTTAACACATACAATATATAATTTCTTTGGTTTATATCTTTTCATGTCCCAAACCCCACATCAAGTTATGTCAGTCTGTTTCATGCCTTCCAGCTTCTAGTCTTACTTTGTTGGAATTCATTTTGTTCATTAGAATCCAGCAATATCTTCTTTGGAGAAATATATTTGGTATTAAAAAAAGGTCTTTGTTAATTGGACGTTATCTTCCTTTTGTTGAGTTATATGAACGCTTTATATATTTTGGATATTAAACCTTATCAGATTCATTATTGGAAAATATGTTATCCCATTCAATGGGTCCCTTTTCAATTTGATGGTGTTTCCTTTTGCTTTGCAGAAGCCTTTTATTTTGATGGAGTCCTATTTGGTTATTTTCTTCTTAGTTTCCTTTTCCTTATGAGATGTCTCTGTAAACATATTCTTAAATGAGATGTCTGAGATTTTACTGCTATGTTGACCTCTAAGTTTCTTATGGCTTTATACCTAACCTTTAACTTTATTATCCATCTTGAGTTTATTTTTATGTATGGTGTGAATTGGTAGCCAGGTTTCATCTTTTTGCATGTATCTTTCCAGTTTTCCAAGCACCATTTGTTGAAGAGACTATCCTTACTCCTTTGTATGTTCTGCCTCCTGTGTCAAATATTAATTAATCATAGTGGTGTGGGTCAATTTTGGGGGTCTCTTTTTTGAGCCATTGGTCAGTCTATATACCTGTTCTTGTGTCAATACCAGGCTGTTTGGTTTATAATGGCTTTGTAGTATAGTTTTATATCTGATATTGTGATCCCTTCTATTTTGTTCTTCTTTCTCAATATTGCTGCAGCTATTCAACTTCTTTCATGGTTCCATATAAATTTTTGGAGTATTTTACTTAGTTCTGTGGAATATGCCATTGGTATTTTAACAGGGATTTTATTAGATTGGTAGATTACTTTGTGTAGTATAGACATTTTAATGATGTTAATTCTTCCAATCCATGAACATGGAATACACTTCCATTTGTTTGTGTCTTTATCTTTTTTCAATGACCTATGGTTTTCCAAGTACAGGTCTTTAACCTCCTTATTTAAATTTACTCTAAGGTATACTTTTTGGTTGTTGTTGCAATAGTAAATGTGATTGATTTTTTAGTTTATTTTTCTGAGATTTAATTATTGGTATATAAAAACTCCATCGATTTGTGGATGTTAATTTTGTATCTGCAATGTTGTGAATTAATTTATTAAGTCTAGTAAGTTCCTAGTAGATTCTTGAGGTTTTCTATGTGCAATATCATGTAATTTGTGAATTACAGTTTACTGCCCCCTTTTCTATTTGAATGCCTATTATTCTTTTTCTCTGACTGATATGATTAGGACTGCCAGTACTGTGGTGAATTTGAGTAATGAAAGAAAACATCCTTGTCTTGTTCCTATTCTTAACAGAAGTGCTTTTAGTTTTAGCCCATTGAGTATTATGTTGGCTATAGTTTGTCATGCGTGGCCTATATTAGGTTAAGTTATGATCCCTTTATTACCACTTTACTAAATATTTTTATTAAAAATTATTCTTGATTTTGTCAAATACTTTTTCTGTTCTATTGCTATGATCATGTAGTTTTTAATCTTTCAATTTGTTTATGTGATGTATCACATTTATTTATTTGCAAATATTGTACTTACCTTGCATCTCTGGAATAAATCCCACCTAGTCATGGTGTATAACGTTTTTATGATACTGCTAGAGGTGATTTGCTAATATTTTGATGAGGATTTTTTAAATCAGTTTCAGAGAGTATGAGAGAGTGACAGAAACATCAAAGATGAGAGAGAATTATTGATCACCTGCCTCCTGCACACCCATACTCAGGTTCAAGCTGGCAACGCCAGCATGTGTCCTGACTGGGAATTGAACTATGACCTCCTACTTCATAAATTGCTGCTCAACTGAGCCACACCAGATGGGCTTGTTGACAATTTTATAGTCAGTGTTCATCAGGGATGTTGACCTTTAACTTTCTTTCTCTATAGTGTCTTTAACTGGTTTTGGAATTAGGATAATCCTGGCTTCATAAGAAGAGCTTGGAAGAGTTCCTTTTTTACTTTTATGGAAATGTTTGAGGAGGAAGGGTTTATTTCTTCTTTGAATGTTTGGGAAAATTCACTTGTGACTCCATCTTTCCAGACTTTTGTTTGATGGAAGTTTTTTAATTACTGCTTCAATTTCATCTATTGTTATTGACCTACTCAGGTTTTCTGATTCTTCCTCATTGAGTTTGGAAGATTGTATATTTCCAGGAATTTGTCCATTTCACCTCGGTTGTCCAGTTTGTTGGCATACAGTTATTCATGGTATTTGCTTACAATCCTTTGTATTTCTGTGGTGTCCATTGTTATATTGTCTCTGTTATTTCTGATTTTATTTATTTCACACTTCTCTTTTTGTTTTTTGATGAGTCAGACTAAGTGTTCATCTTGTTTTGTTTTTGTTTTTTTTTTCCAAAAAACCAGCTCTTGGATTTATTGATGTTTTGTACTAATTCCTCTAGCCTCTATGTTATTTATTTCTACTCTGACCTTTATAATTTCCTTCCTTCTACTTCCTCTGAGCTTTTTCTTACTGTTCTATTTCTAGTTAATTTAGTTGTGGGGTTAGATATTTTATTAGTGCTTTAACTTGTTTCATGAGATAGGCCTATAATGCTATGAACTTCCCTCTCAGGACTGCCTTCACCATGTGCCATAGTTTGGAGGTAGTTGTGTGCTCATTTTTATTTGTTTCCAGGAAATTTTTATTTTTTGCTTTATCTCATTGGTAACCCATTCATTATTTAATATCATGATGTTTAGCTTCCATGTATTTGAGTGTTATTGACTTTTTATGTTGTAGTTGATTTCAAACTTCATGCCATTATGAATTCAGGTGGTGGTTGGTATTATATCAATCTTCTTGAATTTTTATAGACTGATTCTATGCCGTTATATTTAGTTTAACTAAATGTTCCATGTGCACTTGAGAATAATATATATTCTGTTGCTTTGGGGTTAAATGCTCTTTAAATACTGGTTAGACCCATCTGATATAGTGTGTCATTAAAGGTCTCTATTTCCTTGTTAATTTTTTCCCTGGGAGATCTATCAAGTGATGTTAGTATGGTGTTAAAGTCCCCACTATGACTGTATTGTTTAAGGTCCATCAAAAATTGTTGGACTTATGTGTTTAAAATGGTTATATTTTCTTGTTGAATCATCCCCTTTGGTATTATGAAGTGGTCTTCTTTGTCTCTTATTATGTCCTTTGTTTTAAAGTCTATTTTGTCTGGTATGAATTGCTACTCCAGCTTTTCTTCACTTTCCATTTGTATGGAATACATCTTCCCATCCCTTCACTCTTAGTCTATGTATATATTTTATTCTGTGGTAGATCTCTTGGAGAATATATGTATATATTTATACACACACACACACACACACACACACACACACACACGTGCGTGCACACACACGTGCACTAGAGGTTAGGTGCATGAAATTTGTGCACTCCCGGAGGTGGTGTTCTTCTGCCCATTCTGTGCCCTCTCTCACTCTGACTGCTCTTGGAGGAAATCCTTAATGCTTTAGTGTTTTCATGGATTTGAGAGAGGCTTCTGCCACCACCACTGTGCTCGCCAGCCATGAGCCCAGTTCAGAGCTTCTGGCTGAGTGGTGCTCCCTTGTGGGGGTGCAATGTGTCAGGAGCCAGGAGATAAGAGTGGAAACACCCAGAGATCTGCCTCTGCCTACAGGCTTCCTGTAGTTTCAATCACATAGTCAGCCTCTGGCTATGTCCTCAGCAGGCCATAAACTCCCCAGGTATTCCAGTGGGTGAGGCTATTGTTTCCCCTCTCAGGAGCCAGGAGATAAGAGATACAGCAAGGGTCATGGAATTCTCCCCAAGGCCAGAACTGCATACTTGAAACCTCCCCCAACCAGGAAAGCATAACTGCCACATCTGCAATGAGCAGCTAGCACCTGGTTAACTAGTTAACCAATCCGCTTAGACCGCATACCTCCTCGACCCCTTCTTCCTTCCCCTTCCCCTCTCTGAGCATATATAAGAGCCACCAAGAATAAAAATTTT
>PVJN01037324.1:0-20979 GCA_004026805.1 Lasiurus borealis | reverse complement strand
CAGTCAGTGTCTCTAGTTGGTCCTTTTTCATCTCCTCTTGGGATTCGCTAAATTTATGCATCATCTCTAGCATCTCTTCTTGGGACTTGATAAACTTATCCATCTTTTCTAGCATATTCTTGAAAAATCTTATAAACATGGTTCTGAACTCTATATCCAGTCGTTTTTTTTCCTCCATTTCTTTTGATCGTGATCCCTTGCCTTGTCTTGGCATATTCACTATGTCGGGGAAACTTCTGTACTTGCAAAACTGCAGAAGCCTCTGTTGATTTTGGGATGGGTGGAGTCTCAGGGCGGCCGCGCCCTCCATGGCCCCTGAGTCTCATGTGACTGGGTAATGGCTGGAGTGGTCCTAGTGCGCGTGCGCGTGCGCCCGCACTGCCTCTAGACCGCTGCCTTTCCAGCTCCCCTGCCTGCCAGGACCACAGGAGTCAAGATCTCCAGGGTTTTGCCCGAAACAGGGGCCCAGTGGACTCAGAAGTGGCACAGTTGGGAGGGTCTGTCTCCCGCCCACTTGCGAAAGCCAGCGGCACAATCAGCAATCGGTCCTCCAAGCAGCGCCTTGTGTGTGCAGGACAGCCCTCCTATCTTTTGCGACTCCTAAATTTCGGTGCACTTCTCCCTTTTCACAGTCCAAACTCCCCTCGTATGAGTTTCGGCTGGATCTGGAGTTTAGTGTCGTAGGATAAGGGGTTCAATACTGTTGGGAGTCTCCGTTTCTCTCCCGCCAGAGAAAGCCAGCCAGGTACTCAGGCACCCGCTCTCTCAGCGCGCGTCTCCGTACCTCAGCTTTTTGCAGCTCCTCTGGGTGTCTGTGAGCCCCTCTCTTTCCTTCTAGTTGTAGAACTTATACTCAGCCAGCTTTCCTGTGGTTCTGGATGATGTCTGTTCTGTCTTTTAGTTGTAGTTTTGAAATTGTTGTGCGAGGCAGCAGTGTAGGCATTTACCTATGCCGCCAGCTTGGATTCTCATGATTAATATTTCTTACAATACTCCCCCCTTTACATTTTCACAAAGGAATACTATTTGGCTGTGAAAACCTCCCTGAAATCTTACTTTTTGTGACAGAATGGATGGGCCTGAGATAATTCTGATATTGGTACACTTGAAGTTTTCCCAGAGGCTCCTTACACTATCTTCACATTTTTGGATTCTTTTCTCTTCTTGCTTTTCCAGTTGAATGTTTTCTGCTTCTTTATATTTCGAATTTTTGACTTGATTCTTGCCTTTCTCTAGTCTGCCGTTAGGACTGTATAATAGTTTTTATTTTAGTCAGTGTATGTTTAAATGCTAGTTGGTCCCTTTTCATCTCCTCTTGGCTCTCGCTAACTTTATCCAACTTTTCTAGCATATTCTTGAAAAACCTTGTAAGCGTGGTTTTGAACTCTATATCCAGTCATTTGTTTTCCTCCATTTCTTTTGTTTGTCATCTCTTCCTTTGTCTCTATATTTTCACTATGCCGGGAGAACTGTGTTGGAATCAGCCTTATGATACAAGACTTGCAAAACTGCAAAAGCTTCTCTGTTGAGCTTGGACGGGGTGGAGTCTCAGGGCTTAGCGGACGTCCTTGGCTTCTAGTTAGCCCTGCCCTACTCAACCCCTGGGTCTCACCTGTCTCCCGGTAATCACTAGAGCCGTCTCTGTGTGTACGTGTGGTGTCTCTAGACTGTTGCCTTTCTGGCTCCCCTGCACTCCGGGACCATATGATTCTGGGTCCCCAGGGTCTCGCCTGAAACTGGGGTTCAGTGGAGTTAGAAGTGGCTCAGTTTGGAGGCTCTGTCTCCCGCCCACAAGCCAATGGCACAATTAGCAGTCTGTCTTCTGTGCGCAGCAGTTTGTGCGCCCCCAAACTTCTGCCCTTTCGCGGTTCCCCTAAATTTCCGTGCACTTCTCACTTTTCACAGTCCCCCTGTATGAGTCCCGCCTGCACCTGGGGTTCAGTGCCATAGGATAAGGGGTTCAATGCAGGTGGGATTTTTTGTCTCCCTCCTGCCAGAGGAAGCCAGCCAGGTACTCTGGCACCCACATGCATCTCTGTACTTCAGCTTTTTGCAGCTCCTCTGAGTTTCCATGAGCCCCTTTCTTTCCTTCTAGTTGTAGAATCTTCACTCAGCCAACTTTCCTGTGGTTCTGGATGATGTCTGTTCTGTCTTTTAGTTGTAGTTTTGAAATTGTTGTGTGAAGCAGCAGCTTAGGTGTTCATCTATGCCACTATCTTGGTTTCTGAAGATTGCATTTCTTTTTTTAAAATTAATCCTCACCCGAGGATGTTTTCCCATTGATGTTTAGAGACAGTGGAAGAGAGAGGGAAAGATGGAGAAAAATATTGATGTGAAAGAAACACAACGATTGGCTGCCTCCTGCATGAGCCCTCCTAAGCAGGGCCCGGCCCAGGAAAAAGCCTGCAACCAAGGTACCTGCCCTTGATCAGAATGAAAACTGGGACACTGGTCTTCAGGCCTACTATGCTCTATTCACTGAGCCAAGTCAGCTAGGGCTCTGCATTTTTTGCTGGTAGTTATCCTTTTGCAGTTCTAGCACTCCTCACATGTGGCAGAATTGCCTTTGCTTTTGAGGATCATTCCTATTGTCAAAGACCTTAGCCATCAGGATGTGCAATCTGCTTCTCATCATTTTTAACCTCTATTTATTTTTCTTTTTTTTATTGTTGACCGTGTTACAGAAGCCCATTGCAAGAAGATGTCCCTTATCCTCCCCCCTGTGTCCCTCTTCACCCAGCCCCTAAACATCCCAGGCCTTCACCACACTATTGTCTTTGTCCATGGGCTATGCATATCTACACTAATAAAAGAGAAACATGCAAATTGACCATCACTTCACAATGCCCACCAGCCAATCAGAAGCAAGTATGCAAATCAACCCAACAAAGATATTGACACCCCTGCCCGCCAGCCGCTCCAGGCCCCTGGGCAGCACACATGCAGGTATGGAGCAGCTGGGCAGGGCAAAATGCCTGCTGTGAGGGGGGACAGGCAAGGGGCAGAGGGAACTATAGGCGTAGCACTCCAGCTAGAGTGAAGATGGAAGGTGGTGACCAGAGCAAAGGCTTAGGTTCCAGGTGCCAGAGGAAAACTGGCGTCAGCAGCCAGGGGGAAGGAAGGCCTATGGCACAAATCTTCTTGCAATGGGCTTCTAGTATGCAGATAAATTCTTTGGTTAATTTCTTTCTATCACCGCCCCCAACACCCCCTAAACCCTTGCCTGAGATCTGTCAGTCTGTTTCATGCTTCAATGCCTCTGGACCTATTTTGTTCATCAGTTTATTTTGTTCATTATATTCCACATATAAGGAGCTCATGTGATATTTGTCTTTCTCTGACTGCTTGTTTTGCTTAGCATAATAATCTCCAGATCCATCCATGCTGTTTTAAAGACTAAGAAATTCTTCTATTATAGCCACATATAATACTTTTGTTTCCATTACCCCTCTTAATAATCTCAATAAATTCCTAAAACTATGTAAGTGTAGCCATGTGCCCCAACAATATCCCAGAGGGTAAATGACTGTTAATACCAAGTGGTGGTCAAGGATATTTTGACTCCAGAGTTCAGCTTTGTTTTTGTGTGAAAGCTCATGCGTCTCAAGTTCACCAATAGAAGAGCTTCTCTATTCCCAGGCATGCATAGTGTTTTGCCACTGCCCCAATCACTCTCTCTGTAGAGTGCCCCCTGGAGGCCCTGAAAGTCCTGTTTCCTTCGGCTGTTCCCTTTACCTGGAATGTTTTCTCCTTTCCACTCGTCTAGCTCAAGCCCCTGTCCTTCTGAGGCCTCTCGTACTGCCCCAGCCCACAGCCCTCTGCTTCTTTCCTCTAACGGGTTCTTGGCCGTATCTCTTCGACCAGGCTACAAGCAATGAGATTCCATGGAAGAAACCCTTGGACTTGGCATCTGTGAGTCTCCTATCTGCTTTATGTTGGACAGCCACCTCTGAGCCTGTTTCCTCCTCGGTTGAATGGGGATAATGATTCATCCCAGGACAATGAGATGTGGCAATTTGAGGGTCAGATACAATCACGTAGAGAAAGAGCTTTGGAGATGACCCAGTTTATGCAAAGGTCCCAGATATTATCATTACAGGACTTTGGTGTGTTGTGCTGGTAAAGAGTTCCTGCAATTCAACTCAATTCTGACAATAGCTGGAGAGAGCATCACATCTCACAGATTAAAGACTCATTCTCACCACACTGCACTCCCCTCCTTACCTGAGCTTCTGACAACTGACTATGAATCAGAGGTTCTCAGGACCCCCTTCTCAGGTTCAATGAATTTGGTAGGTCAGCTCACAGAAGTCAGGAAACAATTTACTTACTAGATTACCAGTTTATTATAAATGATATAACCCAGGAAGAGCACCCTTCACGTGTTCACCAACCTGAACTCTGGCCATTGGGTGAAGGTAGGGGTGCGGGTTATGAAAATTCCAATCCTCCAATCCCGGTTGGTTCCCCTGACAACCAGCCCCTCGGGTGTGTAATAAATAACCGAGGACACCGTCATCTCTCTTTTCACTTAGGAAATTTCAAGATATTCAGAGCTCTGTGCCAGAAAGGAAGGAAGGCCAGGTATGTCCATTTCTTATTATAAATCGCAATATCACCATGCTGCCTCTAGAGCAGCCTGGCTCATACTAGGAACTTCATGTAACTTCCAGCTGATGGGTGGTGGCCAGCGACAGAGTGCATTTTAACTACAGTTGCAAAATGAAGTGACTCCGACTTGGCTTTGTTTCCTTTTGGGAACTTCCACATCTGGGCCAGGGTGGTGAAAGAGAGGAAGAGAAGAAGAAGGAAGCTGTTTTTTAATTAAAAAAAAAATTAGATATATTTTTATTGATTTCAGAGAGGAAGGAGGAGGGAGAGATAGAGATAGAAACATCAATGATGAAAGAGAATCATTGATTGGCTGCCTCCTGCATGCCCCACACTGGGGCTCAAACTTGCAACCTGGGCTTGTGCCCTTGATCAGAATCAAACCCCAGGACCCTTCTATCTGCATGCTGATGCTCTATTCACTGGCTATGGCCAGTTCATAGTTCTTAACTCATATCACTGTGAGAAACAACTTTAGAGCACAATATTTATTGAACATACAATTTCATTTTTCTTTTTTAAAGACTAGTTTATTGGTTTTTAGAGGGAGGAAGGGAGAAGAAACATTGATATGAGAGCCCTAACATCCTTCAGCTGCCTCCTGCACTTTCTCCCTCCCCGCCCCCCACCCCCCGGCCCCAAACTGGGGATTGAGCCAACAACCTGGGCATGTGCTCTGACTGGGGATCAAACTAGCAACTTCAAACAACTGAGCTACACCGGCCAGGGAAATTCTTTTTCTTTAGCCTTACAGTTTCTAGTCAACACAACTTTTTCCATTTTTTTTCAGTTACTTGGTTATCTTCATTCTCTTCCCCCTATTCCTTTTAATGTAACCCCCTTTTAAAATTATTTTCTGCCCATCTGGCTTAGGAAAAATGCTAGATGGTGGTTTGTCAATGATCATTTGAGCCATGAAGTTTGTCTCAAGTCAGTGTAGAACTGCAAGAGCATCTTGCCAAATAAATGAGTTCTCTAAATGGTTTTTGTAAAATGGTAAAATCAATTTTTCACATGTATTTACAACTAGATGCCCAGTGCATGAAAATTTGTGCACTTGGAGGGGGAGGGGATCCCTCAGCCTGTTATGCCCCCTCTCCCAGTACAAGACCCCTTGGGGAATGTCCTCCTGCCAGCTTAGGCCCGCTCCCCTGGGAATTGGGCCTAAGCTGGCAGTCAGACATCCCTCTGGCACCCAGGAGCCCTCAGGGGATGTTCAATTGATGGCTTAGGCCTGCTCCCCAGAGGGAGAGGCCTAAGCTGCAGTCGGACATCCTTAGTGATTTAGGATGAGGCTCCCGTCACCAGCGCTGCACTCATACCCATCAGCCTGACTTGTGGCTGAGCAGAGCTCCCCCTGTGGGTGCACTGATCACCAGGGGGCAGCACCTGCATTGAGCACCTGTCCTCTGATGGTCAGTATGCATCATAGTGACTGGTCATCCCAATGGTTCAGTCCTTAGGGTCAATTTGCATATTACCCTTTTATTACATAGGATTATACAATCATCCTTGCTTTTTCTGGAAAATGTGGAAATCATTATACTATAGCAAGGTGTAAGAAGCAAAATGGGAAGACTTTCTAAACTCACTAAGTAGAGCTATTTCTTCCACATTTCCAATAATGTGTATCACATTATGTAACCTGTTTCTTGCAGTTAAAAATGCTTTTTAACCCCTAGAATGAATCTGGGGGAGGGGGGAAAATGTCAGGTAACTGCAGTCTAGAAAACACGTAGTTTCCTTTGAGAGAGTAAGGGATTGAAAAAGATGACATGAACTTGAAGACAGAGATTGAAGTGAAAATCATTACCTTCCCGTGTCTGCCTTACATCTGGGTGGTTGCGTGCTGCAATTTCCCCTTTGCTTAAACCTTTTCTCCCAGAACACTCCACCCTTTTCCACCAGGCACTTTTGCTTTGCACGCTCTGGGAACTCAAGAAATACTGGTCATGTGTTTGAAAAGTAGACCTAAGCCAGCCATGAAAATAATTCATTTTTCCTTAATTTCAGAGAGCTATTTTTTTTTGGGGGGGGGGTGTGGGGAGAGGGCAATAAACTCTTTCTTCAGTGTGTGAATCATGAATCATTTATGGTCTGCTCACATTTTACATGTTGATGGTGCTCTTCCCACCTCCAAAGCCCTTGATGGGGCGAGTTAGCTGAGCCCTGTGTGTCCCGCACGCATCCATGAGCTGGGGCCCCACCCAAGGGCTGCCTGGTGCCTCCTCCACCCACTTTATTGGCCACAAAATGTACGTTGGTGTCTTTAACAGCAAATTCCTTTTAAAGAAAGTACCTCTAGAGGGACATTTTGCCAGAGGCAGAACAGCTTTTTCCTTACTTGCTTCAAATCCATTACTTTACACAAAGGATGTTTTAATGGGGAATAGCTAATAAAACTTTCTGCTTTAGATTTGTTTTTTTTCCCAGGGAACAGTAATTGGGTCATTCTGTTTGGTGGACTGACTGTCCTGAAGACTTGCCCTCCCTGAGCCCAGTTTCCTCTCGGGGTGACTCTCTCACAGCATTGTCAGGGCTGGGCTGGTGCAGTGCTGGGCTCAGTGCTTGGGGCTTAGTACATCTCTCGTCTAGGCTGTATGTCTGGCTCCGTGTCAGTGGGAGAGCTACAGGGAGGCTAAAGAAAAAGCCAGGTTAGCAGGGCACTCAGGCATTGGTGACACCTGCAGGGCCACCCTGTTCATTTGAGTAGGTTATTTCTGCATAAAGCAGATGACTGACTTTGTGTGTGTGGAGGGTGGGGGGAAAGGGAGGTAAAAGGGGGAGGTAACGGTATGGGGGTCTGCTCCCTTGCACCCTGGGCTGGGGCTGTGTATTATATAAATTTCCTAAGGCCTGCAAAGTTTCTGTTGAGAAATCAGCTGACAATCATATGGGTGTTCCCTTGTAGGTAATTAACTGTTTTTCTCTTGCTGCTTTTAATATTCTCTCTTTGTCTTTTGCTCTTGGCATTTTAATTATGATGTGTCTTGGTGTGGTCCTCTTTGGATTCCTTTTTTTGGAGTTCTGTGTGCTTCCTGGACTTGTAAGTCTATTTCTTTCACCAGGTAAGGAAAGTTTTCTGTCATTATTTCTTCAAATAGGTTTTCAGTATCTTACTCTCTCTCTTCTTCTGGCTCCCCCATAACAAGCTACTACCAACTGGGTGATTTAAACAATAGGAATCTATTCTCTCAGAGTTCTGGAGGCTAGCAGTCCAAATTCAAGATGTCAGACAAGTTCCGGAGGCTCAGAGGGAGAATCTGGCCCATGACTCTCCCAGCTCCCGGAGGTTGCCTGGAATCCTTGGCATTTCTTGGCTTGTGGAGGCTTCAGATTCTGCCTCAATCCTTATACATGGTCTCCTCTCTGTGAGTGTTCTCTTTTTATAAAGACACTGGTCACATTGGACTTAGGGTCCGTCCTAATCCAGTAGGACCTCATTTTAACTAACTACCTTCAAAAAGCTTATTTCCAAATTAGATCACATTCTGAGGTTCCTGTTAAATATAAAAGTTGAAGGGATATTAGTCAACCAGTACAAGCTGCATCAACCTGGAGGATCAGACGCCTTTTCAAAATTTGCCATTGGTTCTGTCTGCTTGCCACGCTGTATCCTCTGCTTTTTCTCTCATTTGTACAAAGGTGCAATATGGGTAGCAAGAGTCCGGATATCATGGAAGCAGTCATTAATTTGCAAGCTTCCTCAACCAGAGACCCAGTCTGATGCTTTTTTGGGAACCGTCAGAGCTTGTATGGTAGATATTGAATTCTCAAAAATGTATATTGCAACAGTAAAGGAACTTTAAAAGAAAACTTCTGATTCCTGCTGTTACACCAAACTTAAGAAACAAAAGAAAAACAAAAAACAAGTGAAAGTTCTTAACCTATTTCATTCCACATTTTTCTGCTTCTCTGGTGGTTTGGAAAACCCTCTTGGACTCTCATGGGTTAAGTGAAGCAGGTTCTCCCTTATCACTGAGTCATACAGTGTTTCTCAAAGTGTGCTCCATGGAATATTAGACCCATAAAAAGTGTTCCAGGAGAAAAGGGCTTTGTGGTGAGATAAGACCAGGAAATTGTGCATTTGCTATTCTCTTCCTGGAGATAAGCAATGCACACTGGTTGTGCAAAGGTTCTGACAAGCCCTGCAGCAAAGAAGCCTATTACACTTTGTTTTCTTTCTTTCTTTTTAAAAAAAATATAATAAATCTTTATTGTTCAGATAATTACAATTGTTCCTCTTTTTACCCCCATAGCACCCCTCCACTGGCTCCCACCCCACCCTCTGTTCTTACTTCCCCCAAATTGTTCTCATCCATAGGTGTATGATTTTTGTTCAGTCTCTCCCTGCACCCCTCTCACCCTTTTCCCCTGAGAATTATCAGTCTACTCCCTTTCTATGCCTCTGATTCTACTATATTCACCAGTTTATTCTGTTCATCAGATTTTTAATTCACTTGATTTTAGATTCACGTGGTGAAAGATATATATTTGTTGTTCATAATTTTTATCTTTACCTTTTTCTTCTTCTTCCTATTCTTAAAAAGTACCTTTCAGCATTTCATATAATACTGGTTTGGTGTTGATGAACTCCTTGAGCTTTTTCTTATCTGTGAAGCTCTTTAACTGACCTTCAATTCTGAATGATAGCTTTGCTGGGTAATCTCGGTTGTAGGTTCTTGCTATTCATCACGTTGAATATTTCTTGCCACTCCCCTCTGGCCTGCGTAGTTTCTGTTGAGAAATCAGCTGAAAATCATATGGGTGCTCCCTTATAGGTAATTAACTGTTCTTCTCTTGCTGCTTTTAATATTCTCTCTTTGTCTTTTGCTCTTGGCATTTTAATTATGATGTGTCTTATTGTAGTCCTCTTTGGATTTCTTTTGTTTGGAGTTCTGTGTGCTTCCTGGACTTGTAAGTCTATTTCTTTCACCAGGTGGGGGAAGTTTTCTGTCATTATATCTTCAAATAGGTTTTCAGTATCTTGCTCTCTCTCTTATTCTGGCACCCCCATAATTCTGATATTGGTACACTTGAAGTTGTCCCAGAGGCTCCTTACACTATCTTCACATTTTTGGATTCTTTTTCTTTTTGCTTTTCTAATTGAGTGTTTTCTGCTTCTTTGTATTTCAAATCTTTTATTTGATTCTTGCATTCCTCTAGTCTGATGTTAGGTCTATGAATAATATTTTTATTTCAGTCAGTGTATGTTTAATTTCTAGTTGTTCCTTTTTCTTCTCCCCTTGGGTCTTGCTAAATTTATCGATCTTTTCTAGAAAATTCTTGAAAAACCTTATAGCTGTGGTTTTGAACTCTATATCAGGTCATTTGTTTTTCTCCATTTCTTTCATTTGAGGTCTGTTTTTTTGTTGCTGCATTTTGTCTGCTTCCCTGAATTGGTAGAGTAGTTTTGCTTGCTAGGTGTCATATATGGCCCAGTAGTTCTGCCTCCCCAATTACCTGAGGTGGACACTCTTGGTGCACCCCTTTGTGGACTGTGTGTACAGCCTTGTTATGTTTAATTCCTGATTATTGTTGGTATCACTGGGGGGAATTGATCTCCAAGCCATTTGGTTGTGAGGATCAGCTGAGTCTACCCTGGGGGAACTTCTGTGCTGGAGACAGCCTTATGATACAAGACTTGAAAAATATATAAGCCTCTGTGCTCAGCTTGGATGGGGCGGAGTCTCAGGGTTGAGCAGGGACAGCCTTAGTTTCCCATCAGCCCCTAGGTGTCAGTGTCCCTTGGTAATCACTATAGCCCTCTCTGTGTGCACTCGCGCTTGTATGCCTCCAAATCTCTGCCTTTTGTGTCTCTCCTGAGTTTCCATGCACTATTGGGACCCATATGAGTCTGAGTCCCCAGGTTCTTGCTTGAAACTGGGATTCAGTGCAGTCAGAAGTGGAGTTCAGCACAGTCAGGAGGTTCTCTCTTCCTCCCATTAGAGAAAGCCAGTGACACAATCAGCAGTCAGTCCTCTCTGTGTGCACTGGCACATGCTCCTCCAGATCTCTGTCTTTCGTGCGTCCCCTGAGTTTACATGCACTCCTCACTTTTTCAGTGCAGTCGGAACTGAGGGTCAGTGCAGTTGGGAGTTTTATCTCCCTTCTGCAAGAGGAAGCCAGCCAGGCACTCCTTTGCCTATCCCCTCCATATGCGTGTCTCCATACCTCAGCTTTTTGCAGCTCCTCTGAATCTCTGTGAGCTCCTCTCTTTCCTTCTATTTGTAGAATTTCCACTCAGCCAGCTTTCCTGTGGTTCTGGATGATGTCCATTCTGTCTTTTAGTTGTAATTTTGAAATTGTTGTGCAAGGCAACAATTTAGGGTGTTCACCTATGCTGTCATCTTGGTTTCTCACCTCCTATTACACTTTGTTTAATCCAGTGTATCTCAAGTTAATTTGACCATAGAGCCCTCACCATCCTTTTTTTTTTTTTTTGTAAATGAATAACAAATAGTGTCTAAGCAATAATCTCTGAGATCCACAGGAAAGTGGTCTAGACTATAAATGTTGGAATCAGGCTCAAATTCAAAACTTAGATTCATTTACTTCAGATAAGCAACTGAACCTCTCTGAGCCTGAGATTCCTCATGTGAAATATGGCATTATAATGCTACTTTCTTTATACGATTAACTGAAATTGTGTATATAAAGTGATTAGCACAGGGCCTGGATATAATAACCACCAAATACATTAAGCATTATTATTATATTATTTTTTATTTCTATCATTGTACATCCTTATGACTTCTTATATCATTTCTAGAGATAATTTGGAGGAAATGTCAATCTTGATTCTTGCAAAGTGGATGAAGTCCTTTATACAAACCTACTCTGGTAAGAAAGTCGGGGCTTTTTTCTCAGCTTCTCAGAACTTTGGAGATTGACATTCACCAAATCCAGTCCTCTTGAAACCTGGGGAGTCTCTTTCACCTGTTAGCCAGTTGTGATTTTTTTAGGTTGCTCATAAACCAGTTATATTTACCTGAAAGAAAAATTAAACTCAAGTGGCGAATGAAGTTCTACATCTCAAAAGGCATTTCCTAGTTACTGGCTTCCCTCTGAACATGTGGAACCAGGGCAGGAGGGAGAGAGCCTGGAACAAATTAGGGGGAAGTGACTGAAAAATTCCCGGTTCTAGGAGCACTCACCTGTCCTTTTCTGATGCAGGTGCCACAGTAGACATCACAGAGTCCACTGATAACTTGGCTAAGACAAAGCACTGCTTCTACCACGCCGATCCCTAGGAGGATGGAGAACAAGACCACGTTCCACAGGACGATATGCTCAGGCTCTTGGCACAGGGCCCAGGTGGGATGATTGAACAAGTAGTTGTCCCTGCCAGGGTAGATGAGAAAATGAGCCTAGCTTTGA
The DNA here is from genome assembly GCA_004026805.1 of Lasiurus borealis. Taxonomy (NCBI): domain Eukaryota; kingdom Metazoa; phylum Chordata; class Mammalia; order Chiroptera; family Vespertilionidae; genus Lasiurus; species Lasiurus borealis. Next base: position 8,988 of record PVJN01037324.1, on the reverse strand, counting down.
GAGACAGTGAAGGAAGGGAGGTGTTATTGATAGCACAAGAGAGGCACCAGTCTAACACAGGAGATTATAAAGCTTCAGGGTCTTCATTGTTCTCATCTTCATAAAGAGAGAAACTTTATTATTGCTCTTTGGTGAAAAGGCTGAGCAGATCCTTTCCCTTTGAGAGCTCAGTTTCTCAGAAAGGCATTGTGGATGTAGTCATAGCTGCACAAGACAGCATATGAAGAAGCGGGAAACCCTGGGCTACATGATTTTAATGGCTGCTGTAAGGTCTCAGAGGTAGTGGAAGTGTTTAAGAGCTTGGGTGTGAAAGTACCACAGAACCAGGTCCTAACTCGAGTTTCCTCATTAAAAAATTCTACATAAGTTTTCTAAATGTTTTTGTACATCAGATTCTTATGTGTAAAGTGGCTTTAAAAATGCTGACAAGGCCCTGGCTGAATAGCTCAGTTGCTTAGAGCATCGTCCCAATTTGTCAAGGTTGTGTGTTCAATTGCTGGTCAAGGCACATATAGGAATCAACCAGTGAATTCATAAATAATTGGAACAATAAGTCAATGTACACCATCCCTTTCTCTCTTTAAAAAATCAAATTTTAAAAATTCCATCAATACCATAAAGTGATTGGGAGGATTAGATCAGGTGTTAGCACATTGCCTGTCATGCAGTAGGCATTATAGTTTAGTTATATCCTAGAAAGGGGAAGGCTAGAAGTGTAGAATAGCTGGAGAAGGCTTCACAGGGAAAACTGGAGTCATCTGGCCTTGAAGGAGACAGCAGCAGAGAGAAGAGCAATGAATTATAAAGAGAAATAGCATGTGAGCAAAAACTGTAAGGGAAATTTGGACTCACAGTGTAACAGTTGGATAAAGAGAAAGTGGGATAGGTTTTCAGGCCATATATCACAGAGCTGTATATTACTTGACATTCTTGTCTTTATTTCTACCTTTATCCATATTTATATATCTAACTATTGAGTTTCCAAACTTAAACTTACATTTTAGTTTCTTTAAATGTAAAAAATTCTTGGCCTTATCAGCATCTTTACATTTTACAAAAACCCTTTTGGCTAATCTATGGCAAAAGGCTTGAAGGGCAAAATGGAACTGGGATACTGTTGCTTCCTAAACCTGGTCAGGAGTTTCCCAGGTGTGACCCGAAACCAGCCCCTACAGAGGGTGGTTAGGGAGAAGCTAAAGAAAAAGACAGACTGGTAGGTGGCACGTTTAATAAGCAAGGGAATTTAGTTATAATACTTATATTTCTACAAGATGAGTAGTTTTCTATACCCACCCACCTGCCAGCATCTTAAAAGTTTTTATAGAGAGGCCCTCACTGGATTCAGTCACGTATAGTCTCAATATCACATTGCTCTCTCCAGGCTGTATCCTTGGAACAGCTTCTGGGAATGGGGAAGGCAAGTGAATGCACATTTCTAGGACTTGGTTGGGGCTGAGGAGCCTCCAATTGCCTAGGTTCAGCTTGACTGTCAATTGGCAATCAGATCTTCTTGATGAGCTACCCCAACAGGTATTTGTTGGAGGTAGATGGTGTTGGAGATTGGGAACAGGGTGATACAGACTAGGTGAAAAGCAATATATATTCAAGATATTGTCAGTAGAGAATTGACAAGATCTGGTAATGGATTGAACATGGCAAGTAAGAGGAAGAAGAATCAAAGATAACTCACAGCTTTTAGGTGACATTTACTAGGATGGGGATGACCAATAGGAGATTTGTGAATATAGAGTTTAGGACATATTAATATTAAAATACTATGTGTTCAAGAAAAAATTTCAAGGAGGTAATTAGATATTTGGGTCAAGAATTCAGAAGATTTAGAGAAGAACCAAGATGGTGGCATAGGTAAACACCTACAATGCTGCCTCACACAACAATTTCAAAACTACAGCTAAAAGACAGAACGGACATTATCCAGAACCACATGAAAGCTGGCTGAGTGGAAGTTCTACAACTAGAAGGAAAGAGAGGGGCTCACAGAGACCCAGAGGAGCTGCAAAAAGCTGAGGTACGGAGACGCGCATGTGGAGAGAGCGGGTGCCAGAGTACCTGCCTGGCTTTCTCTGGCGGGAGGGAGACGGAGACTCTCAACGGCATTGAACCCCTTATTCTACGACACTAAACCCCAGATCCAGCCGAAACTCATATGGGAGGAGTTTGGACTGTGAAAAGGGAGAAGTGCAGGGAAATCTGGGGGAGTCACAGGAGGGTAGAAGTCAGGCGGCACACACAGCACTGCGAGGAGAAGACTGACTGCTGATTGTGCCACTGGCTTTCATGAGTGGGCACGAGACAGACCCTCCCAACTGTGCCACTTCTAACTTCACTAAACCCCAGTTTTGGGTGAAACCCTGGGAACCCAGACTCATATGATCCCGGAGCGCAGGGGAGCCGGAGGGGCAGCAGTCTAGAGGCACTGCACGAGCGAGCTCCACACAGGGACCACTCCAGCAATTACCCAGTCACGTGAGACTCAGGGGCAGTGGAGGGCAGGGCCGACTGGAAGGCAAGGCAGTCCTTTAAGCCGGGAGACTTCACCCACCCCAAGCTCAACAGAGATCCTTTTGCAGTTTTGCAAGTCTAGTATCATAAGGCTGAATCCAATACAGAAGTTATCCTGGCATACTGAAAATGCTGAGACAAGGGATCACAAACAAAAGAAATGGAGGAAAACAAACAACTGGATATAGAGTTCAAAACCATGCTTATAAAGCTTTTTAAGAATATCCTACAAAAGTTGGATAAAGTTAGCGAGACCCAAGAGGAGATGAAAAAGAACCAACTTAAGATGGAAAAGAAACAACTAGAAATTAAACATACACTGACTGAAATAAAAAATATTATACAGAGAACTAACAGCAGACTAGAGGAAGGCAAGAATCAAGTCAAAAATTTGAAATATAAAGAATCACAAAACACTCAACTGGCAAAGCAAGAACAGAAAAGAATCCAAAAATGTGAACATAATGTAAGGAGCCTCTGGGACAGCTTCAAGCGTACCAACATCAGAATTATGGGGGTACCAGAAGAAGTGAGAAAGTAAGATACTGAAAACCTACTTAAAGAAATAATGACTGAAAACTTCCCACATCTGGTAAAAGAAATAGACTTACAAGTCCAGGAAGCACACAGAACCCCATATAAAAGGAATCCAAAGAGGACTACACCAAGACACATCATAATTAAAATACCAAGAGCAAAAGACAAAGAGAGAATATTAAAAGCAGCAAGAAACAAACAGTTCATTACCTACAAGGGAGCACCCATACGACTGTCAGCTGATTTCTCAACAGATACGATGTAGGCCAGATGGGAGTGGCAAGAAATATTCAACGTGATGAATAGCAAGAACCTACAACCAAGATTACTCTATCCAGCAAAGCTATCATTCAGAATTAAAGGGCAGGTAAAGAGCTTCACAGATAAAAAAAAGCTAAAGGAGTTCATCAACTCCAAACCAGTATTATATGAAATGCTGAAAGGTACTCTTTTAGAAGAGGAAGAAGAAAAAGGTAAAAGATAAAAAAATTATGAACAACAAATATGTATCTATCAACAAATGAATCTAAAAATTAAGGGAACTAAAAATTTGATCAACAGAATAAACTGGTGAATATAATAGAATCAGGAGCACAGAAAGGGAGTGGACTGATAATTCTTAGGGGGAAAGAGGGGAGGGGTGTACAGGGAGAGACTGGACAAAAATCATACACCTATGGATGAGGTCAACGGGAGGGAGGAAAGAATAGAGGGAAGGTGGGAGCCACGTGGAGGGGAGCTATGGAGGGGAAAAAAGAGAAACAAATGTAATAATCTGAATAATAAAGATTTAATTAAAAAAAAAAGAACTCAGAAGATTTAAGCTTGAGATAGATATGTTGGGATTATTTACATGGATAGATGGATGGTTGTGAAAGCCATGGGGATGGATGAGACCTGCCATGGAGAGAACATGAAATGAAACAAGAAACAGGGTCTTTCTCAATCACTTGGTGTTGGGTTTCTTTCTGTATCCCTTCAGGAAAATAAATGTGCATCATAATCACAGGGTCCAGACATTACAGGTAATTTGTATAATTTTAAACTTGGTAATTGTCTTCCCAATTTGACTATGAACTACTTGCAAATAGGCAAGTTGTCTCATCCAACCTTTCCCCTCCCTTCTCTTTTCACAGTACCTAGCAAGTACTAAGCAGACCCTTAGCACATACTCAATTGAGTTTAATAATTGGGGCTAATGAAATCAGGTATTAATTATATTGAATACCTTGGGAAGACTGCTTAGTTCATGGCCACTTCTCTTGGCCAATCATCTCCTAGAGATTATAGATTTGGAAGCAGATGTGGGGAGAGGAACAAGACACATGGTATGAATGAAAGTACCTGGTCCCTTGGTCAATACTGAGAGCACATACTCTTTGTGGTCATGAGCTGTATTGTCATTATATGTTAGACACTGACCCCAGACCATGAATGCTACTCACTCCAGGCTGTAATTCCTGAAAGGGTAGGTGTAGTTTCCACTGCCTGTGTCACAGAAGGGGCCACTGATCAAACCCAGTGAAGAAATGACCACACAGTACACAGCCCCCATTGTGCCCTGTATGGCCAGAAGCACAGGGAACAGCATCTGCAATGGAACAGAGTCAGAATTTCAGTGCAGCAAGGGGAAGAATGGTGGGGGAGAAGCCAGCTTTTTACAGATGCAGCCCCTGAGTTTCCTGGCAATTTGAAAAAGATCCAATCTTTTCTTGCAAATGCCAGACCAGGTAGGTGTCCTTGTTTTGCTTCCCAAATGTACAAAATGAATGCTGGAGGTAAGACGCCCTCTGCCCATTGATCTACTCCAGTTACAATTTTAAAGAATGAATTGATTCACTACTATTTGCCATCCTGGTGCTCCGTGTTCAGTACGTGTTTGTTGTATGGTTGGGTGAGTAAATGAATAATTATTTTTCTAATGCCCAAGTCAGTGACCAATTGGAGGGCTATACTGTGTACAAACCCCATAAATATCTGTTGACTGGGTGGGTAGGTGAGGGAGTGTCACAGTGAGGCAAGTGTCGAGGGAAGGTGGCATATTCATTAATGAATTGGGACGAAGCTGATGAACTTGTTTGCTTCAAAGCATGAACTTTTATTCCTGACACATCCATGTTATGTCCTTCTCACCACAGGGAGTAATAAGGGAGGGGGACAGCTGGATCGAAAAGGAACAACTCAGGGAGTTCCTTGGAGATGGTCCTCAGGCGACATAGGGCTACGATCTCTGCAGATGGTCTGATTAGAAGCTGCAAGGGTTGGGGCAGAGACTTTTGAAGAAGAAAAGAGAAATGAGATGGTGTGTGAACTAGGAACCTAAAAGAATAGACAGCTTGCTGTGACCAGGGACACAATCAGGAACAAGAAATAAATACATAATGGAAGGACTTACAGAGTGGGAGCTTTTGTTCTTCACAGGGCATTTTGAGAGAATTCATGAGAAAGTGTTTTTGAGAGCTTCAACATCCCTTCTTGCTTGAATATCAGTTCTGTGATGTGTTACCCCATTTGCTACCAGGGGATAGGAAAGTCAAAGGATGTGAGGGTCCTAGACCTCTCCACAGACAGAAAGACAGGCAGACAGAAGTGCGAATAGCCAAATGATAGCAGGCTGGTCTACCAGAGCTTTGTGTCCAATGCAAATGACTCTCCTCACATCCCCAGGTTTATTTTTCTTGGGATCTCTTTTGGCTAGAGCCCTGGATAACATCATTATGTTCCAAAGGAGCATTTGTCTAAAAGCACATGGCCTAGGGAATAAGCCCTTTGAGGGAGTGGGGGAGAGGTAGAAGGTTAAACATTCTGTAGAATCCACAGAACTTACCCCACATCTGTGGACATAGCAGCCTCCTCCACCTCCTCTCAACAGCATTAGTGCTGGCACCATAACCTATGGCAACAAAATAAATAAAAATTAAACTCTTGTAATGAAGGGAAGATTACCCTTTTGGGTTTTGATGTGTCTCTAGCTATTAAAAATGTCCGATGATGCCTCATTGCCTAGAATATGACATAGGCCCTGACTTGGTGTACATGAGCCCTTTGTGATTTCATCTCCCCTCCATCATTCAGACCTCCTGACACACCAGTTTATGGCCTCTTGGGATGGACCCAGGACTTTACTGCCTCGGGGTCTTGAATAGGCTTTCACCCTTGGCCATAAGTTAAACTCCTCTTCACCCTCAAAGGGTCTGTTTAGAAGCTCTCTCCTGTGGTAGGTTGAAAAATACCCCTCTCCTAACCCTAAAGATAGCTTCACTTCCTAATCCTGGGACCTGTGAATTGTACCTTCTATAACTAATGATGTGGTTAAATTGGGGTCTTACTAGGAGTTTACCCTGGGTGGGCCTAAATATGATCATATGCAGGGAGAGTTTTGAGAGACCAGCACATAGAGGAGAAGGCAGAGGCAGAGGCTGTGAGGATGGAGTGATGGAGCAAGGAATGCCAGGAGCCAACAGAAAAGGCAGGGAATGGATTTTCCCCTAGAGCACAGAACATGGGGCTATGCCAACATATTTTATTAGAACTCTGGTTTTAAGAACTTCAAGGGAATACATTTCTGATGTTTCAAGCCACGAGGTTTGTGGTAATTGATTATAGCAGCCGTGAGACACCACATGCCCTCTTTTGTAGTTTTCAGTGACCTTCCCCCATATCCTCCCCCAGCTAAAGTGAATAGCTCCTTCCTTCCCACCACTCTGTCCTGTTGCCCTGAGCACACTGCATTCTCCTCCTCCCTCTGGGCTCTGGGCTCTGAGCTGAGGGGGAGGGAGGATGCAGCAGCTCTTGCCCCAGTGTTGGACACAAAACCAGACCCAAGGACATGGTGGTAAAATTTGTGATGATGATTCCCCCTGTTTCTTCTGACAGTGTGGGATAGGAGAAGGGCACTCCATGCTAAGACCATGAGCTAGGAACAGGAAATAAATACACAATGGATGAACTTAACTTTATGAAAAAAAAAAAATTACCTCACCCAGGGAAGGGTTGGTAATGTGTTTGCTGAAGCAAACATCTGAAAGATCCTTAGTCCCCTGTCCTGATCAAGGTGACTAAGACATACCTTAGGGAAAATATGATTGGTATGTGGTTGATGCTAAAGATTATAGCCTGAGGCTGGGTATGGGGGATAGAGATGCAAACTCACATGACTTTAGAGACTCTGCATGTAATTTTAAGTAAAAAAGTATGTCCTGGTATAAGGTATTAGGGAGTGATGGGGACTGTGGAGAACTGGATGGCACATTCCCCTCACCAGAGCATCCAAGTCACTGTAAAGCAAAACATGCAGACACTGCACCAAACTCCCAGCTGGTGTGCAAGTTTTGGCATCTTGATGAGAGCTGGGCAGTTCCATGGCACCCAGTAAAAGGAGAGCCACAGGATTTGGCAGTGTGTATCCACAGTGCTGGAGAAGAGTGGGCTGACTGCCTGATTATCAGCTTTCTCTTTAAAGGGGAAATGGGTGGATCCAATTCCATAACCCTAGCTACAAGGGTGGTTTGACCTCCTCTTGCTCTGATTGTCTTTTGGCTGACATTGAATGAACGTTAGCCACAAGCCAGACTTGACTTTCTATATGATCTCATACAGTGCTCACCATAACTGTAAGAGATGGTTGTTATTGATATCCCCATTTTACAGAGACTTCAGAGAGATACAATGCTGTGCCTAACATCTCACAGCTCAAGTACACCCTCTTCTCTCCAACCCCATGGCCACTGCCTTAGTTTGCCCAAGAGCTGGGCACATAGGAAGACATAGAATGGCACTAAAGACTGACTGAAAAAAAAGGAAAGAGGAGGAGCCAAGATGGCGGCAGAGCTAAACACCTACACTGCTGCCTCGCACAACAATTTCAAAACTACAACTAAAAGACAGAACAGACATCATCCAGAACCACAGGAAAGCTGGCTGAGTGGAAGTTCTACAGCTAGAAGGAAAGAGAGGGGCTCACAGAGACCCAGAGAAGCTGCAAAAAGCTGAGGTACGGAGACGCGAGCGCTGAGAGAGCGGGTGCCCGAATACCTGGCTGGCTTTCTCTGACGGAAGGGAAACGGAGGCCCCCAATGGCATTGAACCCCTTATCCTATGACACTAAACCCCAGATCCAGCTGAAACTCATATGGGGGGAGTTTGGACTGTGAAAAGGGAGAAGTGCACAGAAATTTAGGGGAGTCGCAAAAGATAGGAGGTCTGGTCACGGTGGTGCGCACACGCACGCACAGGGCGCCGGCGCCACACTGAGGACAGATTGCTGATTGTGCTGCTGGCTTTTGCGACTGGGCGGGAGACAGACCCTCCCAACTGTGCCACTTCTGAGTCCACTGGGCCCCTGTTTCGGGCGAAACCCTGGAGACCTAGACTCGTGTGGTCCTGGGGTCCAGGGGAGCAGGGGAGCTGGAAAGGCAGCGGTCTAGAGGCACTGCAGGCGCACGCGCACAAGGACCACTTCAGTGATTACCCAGTCACGTGAGACTCCGGGGCCGTGGAGGGTGGGGCCGACTGGAAGGCAAGGTGGTCCCTTAAGCCCTGAGACTCCACCCATCTCAAGCTCAACAGAGGCTTCTGTGGTCTTGCAAGTAAAAAAGTTTCCCCGACATAGTGAAAATGCCAAGACAAGGGAAGGGATCACGATCAAAAGAAATGGAGGAAAAAAAACGACTGGATATAGAGTTCAGAGCCATGCTTATAAGGTTTTTCAAGAATATGCTAGAAAAGGCAGATAAATTTAGCGAAAGCCTACTAGAGATACAAAAGAGCCAACTAGAGATGCTAGAGATGATGCATTAAATTAGCGAGCCCCAAGAGGAGATGAAAAAGGACCAACTAGAGACACTAACTGAAATAAAAAATATACACAGTCCTAACAGCAGACTAGAGAAAGGCAAGAATCAAGTCAAAAATTTGAAATATAAAGAA
>PVJN01037323.1:0-20978 GCA_004026805.1 Lasiurus borealis | reverse complement strand
CCCCCCCACCCAGAACCTCGGGAACACTGCCCCTGTCCTCTTGGCCAAGTCCCCCGCAGGAAGAGTTCTAAGACAATCCTGTCCTGAGCGCACCGAGGGGCGGAGGAACCCCCAAGAAAATTCAGACATTACAAACCTCCAAACGGGCGAGGAATCCTTATCTGCACCTTCTTCCCCTCCGGCCCGCCCGCCGCCTCCCCACCCTCTCTATCCCCGTCGGGGCTGGTCTCATTTTTTTTTTTTTATGACTGCATTTGAATAATTACCGTTACCCTCGCCCCGGAAAAAAAGGTGTTCCCGATGAAACTCCGACGAGTTATTCCTATTCTGAAGACCTTTTTTTTTTTGGCTTCGGGCTTCCCAGAAGGGGGGCCAGGGGGAGAGTGGCTGTGTGATGGGGTGGGGCAGAGGAAGAGCTAAAAGGGTACAGAGGATTTATCAGTAAATCACCTCTTTGCAAATATCGAGCAAGCCTGTTCGGAGGAGCACCGCTGTTTTCATCCTTAAAAGTCCCAGGTTCTGGGGGTTGGGGTGCAGTAGTGTAAAGGGAGACCAGCTGGGCTGTTTCGGCCTGAGCCTGCTTGGGGGGTGGGGGGGTCATCTACTCTGGGAGGATATTAATATAAGTGCCTTGCAAGAGGGAAAACCTTCTCTTGCAAGCACGTGCCTTCTTTCATTCCAAAAGATTACGGTCCTACTAAGTGCTGGTGCAGGCACCCAGCACCTACAGATGCTGGCTGGCTGGCTTCACAACTCAGCACTTGGCCCTCGGCGGCGTAAAGGGACTTAGAGGGCCCTGCCTGCCTCCTTGAAATGTGCCTTGGCTCCCGCCCCTCAGAGGAGCCATTCCAGCCACAGTCAGGCAGCCATTGATCCTCTGACCTCAGAGCAGGCAGGGGGCCTGGATAAAACCTAGACAAAGACTCCCGATGTAAGCAGGGAAGCAGAAAGTGAAACCCAAGCTGGCCACATTTGCAGGGAAGAATCTGACCCCAGAGGTGGAAGGCTGCCCCTTCCCTCTCTCCCCGGGCCTCAGGGCGACTCCTCAATCTGCCCCCATCGCCAGCAGGGTTGAGCCATTAGCATTTTATGGCTCAGGGGAGGCAATTGTGACCCCCTTTTTTTTTTTTGCATCACATACCAGATACTAAATACTGTTTGTCCAGATCTTCTCAATACCCCCCCCAAAAAAAAAAATTTTAAACTCAAAGGTGCTTGTAGAAGAAACTCTTCACTGAGACTCTCCATTACAGACGAAGTTGGATCCTCTCACCTTCACATAGAATCTCCAAAGACCTCACTAGGTGGATTTATGTCACCCCAGCCTCTGATCTGTGGTCAGAGACTCTGGCTTCTGACAGCATAATCGCTATTATATATTATACATTGTATAATAATAATATAATAATGAATGTGCTTGCCCTTTTTTATGTAGTTCAGAAGCGGCCAGATTCTCCACACCAAAGGCTGGAGGTCAGGCTGCCAGAGGCAACCCCTCTTCGGAGGCAAGAGGGGGAGGGGAGACCCGTTTGCCCCTGCCTGGGACCTCTGCAGAGAGGGTTTTCTCTCTTTCCCATGGGCTCCCAGAGGGTGGCTGAAGCCTGCAGAGTCAGAGGGGAGAATTAAGGCTGAATGTAAATACTTAACCCCATCACAGAGGTGTCAGGGAGCCATAAATAGTATTGCAGGCAACAGCTCTGCATCACTGATTCCCACTGTTCATATCCCTCATTTTCTGAAATCTGGTTTGGTGTCCAAATCTTTCTTGAATCAGGAGATCCCTTGCCATGAACTGTTCATTTCTGGAGTCTTTAAAACACTGTGATTTCTACTAATACCCTTTTAGTGCTTTAAAATGCACAGAGTAGTTTCTTAGAGTGTATCTTGTTTTGACTATTTTGTAATTTGCAAAAGAGTAAAAAAAAAATGATCATCAAAAATATCATATGTGTGCTCGTGCTAGGGATAAAGAGCAGAAGCAAAGGTGTTCAAACTCAGTTCCTGCCCGCAAGGAGCTTTCATTCTCATGGAAGAAGGCAAAGCACTGATACATAAAACCTTCAATAATAATAATGCAAGAATCCAACAGCTGAAGCAAGCTAGCAAATAATCAATGAACAAATGAATTCACAATATGTCAAACTCCATGAGTTCCATACCTAACTGGCTCTGTCAGTGGGTGTAGAATTCACTTCAGATACCCTATAATCTCTCCCCCATCATACTCTGAGAATGAAGAAGAGGATGGAGAAGGACCACATGTCACATAAGTCACCAACACATCAACGTTAAAACCAAGCAGCGGTTCCTACCAATCCTGGCCATCACTCTTAAACGTTGGCATTTCTAAGGCTTAGTTACGGGCCGCCTTCTCACTTTATCTGCACTTGATTTGTCTTCGGTGTAAGGAGCCCACACCAGCCCAGGTTGGCTCCTCTGAGCTCTAGACACGGACAAACAATGGCCTGGCTAATGCTGTCCATGTCACCCCATAAATACAAATTTAAGACCTGTATTAGTCTGCTCCAGCTGCCGTAACAAAATATCACCCACTAGGTGGCCTAAACAACAGACATTTATTCTCTCACAGTTCTGGAGCCTGGAAGTCGAAGATCAAGGTGCTAGCAAAATTGATTTCTTAGTGAGACCTCTCTTCCTGGCTTACAGATGGCACCGTCTTGCTATGTCCTCATGTGGCATTTCTCTTTTGTGAACCACTTTCCTCTGGCATCTCTTCCTTTTCTTATAAAAGCACCAATCTTGCCAAGACCTGTTTGGCTCAGTGGATAGAGTGTCGGCCTGCGGACTGAAAGGTCCCAAGTTCGATTCCGGTCAAGGGCATACATATATCTTGGTTTCGGGCACATCCCCAGTGGGGGGCATGCAGAAGGTGGCTAATCAATGTCTCTCTCTCATCGATATTTCTAACTCTCTATCTCTCTCCCTTTCTCTCTGTAAAAAAATCAATAAAATATATTTTTAAAAGCACCAATCTACTGAATTAAGGCCTTATCCTTATGACTTTATTTAACTTTATCCCCTGAATTCCCTATACCCAAATAGTCACAGTCAAATTCAACATGTGAATTTGCAGGGGACACTATCTAATTAATTACCAGTTCCCTTTTTCTCCACTTAATTATTTTTTATAAATTTTGATATGAGTTCCTTGAGGATGAGGGACAATATTTTATTTCAGCCCAGGATCCTTAAAACCTGGCACTGTGCTCAGTTCAGAAAACATATTTAAAAAAATACTTGTGTTGAACTGAATGGAACTGATTTCTCCATCACTGCCCGGTCCTTGTTGAAGGACTTAGCACCAGTCAGCAGGAATATTTGGATGATTTCTTAACTGATCTAATGTCTCCAATATCCTCAATGCTTTTTATACACTATCACCAGAATGTTCTTCCTCAAACAAAGGTTGGATTATGCCTTGGTTTCTCCCTTAGAATCCTCAGTGCCTTTCCATTGTCTATAAGATCTAGCCTAAGATGTTTATTGAACCTTATAATGTAAAAGGATGGCTTTGAATCCCACCTTCCTGAGCACGGCATTCAATACCACCTCCTCACCTGACCCTAAACTACCTTTTAGGCTAATCTGTATTCTTTTTTTTTTTTTAATATATTTTATTGATTTTTTACAGAGAAGAAGGGAGAGGGATAGAGAGTTAGAAACATCGATGAGAGAGAGAGACATCGATCAGCCGCCTCCTGCACGTCCCCTACTGGGGATATGCCCGCAACCAAGGTACATGCCCTTGGGACCTTCCAGTCTGCAGGCCTACGCTCTATCCACTGAGCCAAACCAGTTTTGGCTAATCTGTATTCTTGCTGATACCTCCCCAGTTCTACCTTCCATAGGCTCCCATGGACTGGGAGTGGACTAGCCCGTGCACTTCCTGCATGAGAATCTTTATAGTTCAGGGTTTCCGGTTCCACCCCTAGAGAAAGTGGCTCTGGAGAAGCGCCTGGGATATCAGTATTTTAAAAGCTATGAAGGGAATGAGAAGATAAGCCACAGACTGGAGAAAAATATGTGCAAAATATACAAAGAACTCTTAAAACTTGATAATAAGAAAATGAACAACCCCGCCCTAACCGCTTTGGCTCAGTGGATAGAGCCCACCTTCCTGAGCACGGCATTCAATACCACCTCCTCACCTGACCCTAAACTACCTTTTAGGCTAATCTGTATTCTTTTTTTTAAATATATTTTATTGATTTTTTTACAGAGAGGAAGGGAGGGTCCCAGGTTCGATTCCAGTCAAGGGCATGTACCTTAGTTGTAGGCACATCCCCAGTAGGAGGTGTGCTGGAGGCAACTGATCACTGTTTCTCTCTCATCAATGTTTCTAACTCTCTATTCTCTCCCTTCCTCTCTGTAAAAAAACAATAAAATATATTTTCTTTAAAAAAAGAAAATGAACAACCCAATTAAAAAATGAGCAGAGAGCTGAATAGACACTTCACCAAAGAAGATGGCAAATAGAATATGAAAAGATGTTCCATATCTTACGTTACTAGGGAAATGTACATTAAAATGAGATACCATGACATACTTGTTAGAATGAAAGAAATCCAAAACCCTGACAAAACCAAATGCTGGTGTAGATGTGTAGTGACAGGAACTCTCATTCACTGTTGGTGGGACTGCAACGTGGCACAGCCACTTTGGAAGACAGCACAGCCACTTTGGTTTCTTATAAAACCAAACCAGCTCTAACCATATGATTCAGCAATTGCACTCCTTGGTATCTGCCCAAATGAGTCGAAAAGTTGTGTCCCCACAAAAACCTGCACACAGATGCAGCTCTGTTTATAACTGCCAACGTTTGGAAGCAACCAAAATATCCTTCAGTGGGTGAACAGGCCATTAAACTGTGGTCCCTCCAGATAATGAAATATTATCCGGCACTAAAAAGAAATGAGCTATCGAGCCGTGGGACACACGGAGGAACCTTAGATGCGTATTACTAAGTAAAAGAAGCCAGTGGAAAGTCTACAGACTGCACGATTCCAACTATGTGACATTATAGAAAAGGCAAAACTATGGAGGTGAAAGATGTTGTCGGGAGGCAGAGAGCGGAGGCAGAAATGAATAATCAAAGCACAGAGGATTGTAAGGGAGTGAAAATACTCCACATGAGTCTATAATGATAGATCCACACCATTATACATTTGTCCAAACCCACAGAATGTACAGCACCAAGAGCGAGCCCTAATGTAAACTATGGACTAAGGATGATGTGTCAAAGTAGATTCACCAATTACAACAAATATATCACTCTGGTGGGGATGTTGATAGTGGAGGAGGCAGTGCAGTGGGGAGGCAAGAGCAATATGGAAATCTCCACACTTTCTGCTCAATTTGCTGTGAACCAAAAACTGCTCTGAAATATAAATTTTATTTATTTTTTCAAAGCCGCTGCAATGGAGTGGTCTGGGCACTTCCATTTTGACCACCCAGAGCTCAGTATGTTACCCCATGTAGCTCAACCCTCCTGCACTCGCTGGTGCCATTCCTTCAGCCTGGACTTCTCAGTCCCTTTTCCTTCCCTTCTCCAATTCTGTCTGCTTTTAAGATTTAGTTCAAAAATCAGTTCTTTTCAAGACTTGGCTTCCCCAGCTTTGGAGTCACATGGATCTGGCTCAGATTTTCACCCCGTCACAGAAAGATACCAACACCCTCCCGGTCTCAGTTTCTGCCCTGGAGAAATGAGGATGATAATAGTTTCCAGCTCATGAGCCTGTGGGGATTAGATCCAATGACATGGGCACAGATCTCAGCACAGTCCCTGGCACCCGGGAGGCTGGCTAATAAAGGGAGCCATTGGGTTTAACAGCCCTCACCTGAGGCCTCCACCGCACTTGTCTGCGCCTTTATTGCGACACTTATTTAACTGCCCCCGAGGAGAGCAGACGGTGCACAGCGCATGGGGGCACCCAGTGGAGAGAGGGGGTGGGGCTGCAACCCTCTGCCTCAGGCCTCCCTCCTGACCCTGGAACCACGTGGCTGTGGTGACGGGGAAGCCAGGGACCTGTGAAGAAGATTCTGTTTCTGACTAAATTCAGCCAAAACCGGTTTGGCTCAGTGGATAGAGTGTCGGCCTGCGGACTGAAAGGTCCCAGGTTCAATTCTGGGCAAGGGCATGTACCTTGGTTGCAGGCATATCCCCAGTAGGCGGCGTGCAGGAGGCAGCTGATCAATGTCTCTCTCTCTCATCTATGTTCCTAACTCTTTATCCCTTTCCCTTCCTCTCTGTAAAAAAATCAATAAAATATATTTTTAAATTCATAAGGACACACAGCCCTGGCAGACAGGGTAAGAGACCGCACAGTATGAAAACACAGACACTGTAAATCCTCCAAAAGCGGGGCCTCCAGGATTCTGCTCTAAGCTGGAGGCGGGTGTCCAGGCCCTTGTCCACCTCTGATTCATTTTTTGCCCTGAGACAGCCTCTCTGCTCCCCGCTTCCACTCCCACCCTCTGAAGCCTGGTGGATGCAACCTGTCCTCTGAGCACATGACAGTCGATCACCTGGGTCATACAGTATCTCTAACCAGCTTCTCTAATATAGTTCCCAAAACCATTAAAAAAGCCTGTCTTTCTTATGGTCCTGATGTACATACGGAAAGCTTCTTCAATCACTATCCCCCAACATGCCTTACTTCTTCTTCCAATCCTCCAATACGCGCACACACACACATGCACACGCAGATAGACATGCAACACACATGTATGTGTGCAATACACACACACACACACACACACACACACACACGCAGGCTCGAGAGAGAGCTGTCCTGCCCTGGCTCCAGAGGAGAGGCCCGTGAGCTGCAGAAAATAAAGGACAAGAACTCTGGTTGAGTCTGCAGTTCTGTCCAGGTCCTGGCAAGGGGTGGCAGCATCCCAGCCAGTCTGAAAGAGCTGAGAAAGAGGGACACCGAGAGACAGAGAATTCAGACTATAAAATGCTATGGTTTCCAAAAAGTGCCACCTTGGGAAGTGGCATCCCTGAGTTTGGCCATGCAATTTAAAGAGAGGAACACAGAAACTGATGCTGTCCAACACAGCGCCACCAGGTGCAGGGAGCCATGAGGACTTGAAACGCAGCTGCACCAAACCGAGATGTGTCGCGAGTGTGATGTCCACAATGGATTTGGAAGACTTCATATTTAGAAAAGAATACCAAATTCTTCATTCATCATTATTTTATACAGAGGGGTGGGCAAACAGAGGTTTATAGTTTTTTGTATGGAAAAAGATAGAAGGTTGTGATTATTACAATGGCTTTGTTAACTCAGAAGAACATCACAGTGCAACTATAAACCTACTTTTGTCTACCCTGTATGTTAGATATTGAAATGATAATATTCTGCTTACACTGAATTAGATAAAAATGGACTACTAAATTTTTTTCACTATTTTTTTTTTTTTTACCTTTTAATGCGGCTACTAGAAAATTTGCATTCGACTTTTACCAAAACTTCTCTTCCGGGCTCTGTTTTGGCCCTAATATAAACTCTGTGTGTATGCTGAAACCTTTATCATTTATCCTGCATTGCTCTGGCTCCCCAGCTCCTCAGTCTACTCAGCTGGGCACCCCCACCACCCAGGACCAGCTGAGGGGGGCGGTGAGGAGGCCAGTAGCATACTCAGTGCCCCTCCTTCATAGCGCAGGGTTGCTCAGTTCTCCTCCTCCACCCTCCGGGTTACATGAGGTTTTGAAACTTCTCTCTCCAACACAAAGACCTCTTCTCCCACTTCTCCTAGAGCATCCATCCCTGAACCCCTAGTCCTCCCTCTCCTTTCAAACCCCTCATCACCATCACAATTGCCACCCCTGCTGTCCCTGTGCTCTCCCTTGGCTCTATTCACACTCTCTGGAAGCCCTCAGCATCACCATCTCTCACAGAACTGCCCTGCATCCTTCTGCTCCTCCCATGGACCATCTCCTCCCTGTCTGCAGGCAGGAGCCCTATCCACATTAGTTGCTTCTGATGCTGCCTGAGCCCTCGTGAGCTGAGGATTTTGCATGGCTGGTCTCCCCACTTCATCCTGGTGGCTGGGACCTGTGGCAGCCAGAGTGGGGCTTGGAGAACCAAGTAACAAGTCTGGGAAAGGAGAAGTGGATGCTGTCCTATCACGTTTAAGGGACGGGGAGGAAGAGTGACCAATTAAGGGAGCAAGATACCCAACTTGTCCAGCATGGTTGGCTTCACAAGGGAGAACAAAACAGAGAGTCCACAACAATACAGTGGTACCTCCAGATACGAGTGCCCTAACATACGAGATTTTTGAGATACGAGCCGTCGAGCGAGCTATTTTTGCTTTGAAATACGAGCAACATTTGAGATACGAGTAATCTCGCAGATCGGCCGGCTGCATACGACCCACCAGTTTACCGCGACTCGAGCGTCTCATAGTTTCCCACGCCTCAAGGTTACGGAACGAATTAAACTCGTATCTCAAGGTACCACTGTAATTGCTAATATGTATTGATTATTTGCTAAGTGTTCGACATGCATCCCCAGTGAAGCTCAGATGAGGGAGTAACTTGTCGCCAGGTGTGGACTTGGGCTCTCTGCCCCCAGAACCCACACTCTGAACCACTTTCTGCACAGCTTCTCTGTAAAGGACAAACGCTCCCTCCTTCCCTCCCTCATCCACTCACTGGTACACCAACAGCCTCTAAAAGTGTCCCAGCGTTGGTTCCCTTCAGCATCTAGGCTGGCAGGCACCTGCTAGGCCCTTAGGCTCTAAGGATTCCTGAGTCACAGAGATCTTACGGGTTTACAGGGACCAAGAAGAGAGGTCTAGAAAAGTATAACTGGGCCTGCAGATCCCACTCCCAATTCTACAGGTGAGAGAAGCTGAGGTTGAGAAGGGACGAGGATGAGGTGAGCTTCCAATCTCTTCTGTTTTAATACGGCAAATAGTATTCGGCCTGGATTCTCTCACCGAAACAGTCCCACCCTCCCCGCGAGTTCTACCAACACAGAACACAGTGGCGAAGCTCCGTGCAGGTTTCTCAACAGACAGACACAGCGCATCTTCTCCTGCCATCACCCTCACTGGCTGCCATCACAGCGCAGAGAGGAATATTCACACTCCGGCGAAAACCCTTCCTCTCCAGAAAGCCTGCTTAATGCAGGACACCCGTGTCCTGCCTCCTTCTGAATTGCGCGCTCACGTCTCCACTGTAGTATATTCCCTGACATGCGGCTCTGTACATGCTCTCTATTCCGGGTATGAATGTGTTTGCTCCCTGAGCAGATTTTGAACTTCTTACAGGCAAAGGGCTAAGTATTTCTCTTTCATATCTTCCCTTGTCCTTCCCAGTGTCTCAGCCTTTGGGTAGCAACCTCAGCCTATCTGAATTGCTTAAGTCAACGGTTTCATTTACTGTGCACGGACTTAACTGTGTGTGTGTGTGTGTGTGTGTGTGTGTGTGTGTGTGTGTGTGCGTGCATGCGTGTGTGTGTGTGGTATATGTATCTGGGTAGTATCCTGAATTGATATGTACAGTGGGGTGTTTGTACGAACAATATCTGTGTGAGCATATACAGTATCTGTATGTGTGTGTGTGTGTGTGTGTGTGTGTGTGTATGGATTCTCCAGCTATTAAGAGTTTTGGTAGCTTAGACATACATCTGTGCATTCCATCAATTTCCAGACGTTATCTCTTATGATCATTTCCTGCCAAATCTTTGAGTTTGCAATTAAAAAAGCAGGTAATGTGAGACATTTCCCTCCGCACGTTGGGATGGGTTATAATCCTAACTTGATAAAGACCGCCAATGACTCATCAGCTTCCCCCGGCTTCTCCTCGGGTCAGCCGACTTCCTAGGAGCATGGGGCTACCACTCTCAGGCCATCGCATGTCACCGCTTCTGCAGCACAAAAGCAGACAGACACAACAAAGCCACAGCCGCGCGGTGGCCCTTGAATTCCTTCTCCTCGGCTCCCAGATTCGGGCATTGATTTTCTCCTCCTGGCTTTGAACAAAGCCTCTCATTTCCTGACGGCCAAAATGCTGTCCCCAGGGCCGTGGTTGGCTGCCAGAGTGGCATGCACAAAGCGGCGGCCTTCCCTCCGCACGGTAGCGGAGGAGGGTCGCTGTTCTCAGACCTTAGGGCCCGTCCCCAGCACAGGTGGTTTCATCGGAAGTGCCCCCTGGAGGGAGTTCCTGGGAGCAGGGACCACAGCTCGTTGTTTGTAGATGATGACCACTTCCTGGCCCCCTTTCTGCTGTGGCCGACCTGGAGTCTGTGAGTACAGAGCAGTGGTTCTCAACCTTTCTAATGCCGCGACCCTTTAATACAGCTCCTCATGTTGTGGTGACCCCCAACCACAAAATTATTTTTGTTGCTACTTCATAACTGTAATTTTGCTACTGTTATGAATCGTATCTGTGTTTTCCAATGGTCTTAGGCGACTTCTGTGAAAGTGTTGTTCAACCCCCAAAGGAGTCGAGACCCACAGGTTGAGAACCACTGGTACAGAGGGCCATTTAGAGGGAGCTTGATCACCCCTTCTCTCCTGGCATGCGCCACCTCTCCCAGCCCCAGGGGCAGATGATCAAATGCCTTACAGAACTAAAGTCAGGGTGTCCCTTGGGTCACCCACCTTAGAACCCAGACTCTCCGGAAGTGGACATGTGTACAGCATGCAGGCACACATGAGCATTCGTCTCAACTTAACATGTAGGACACACATGCCCACAAGCAGAGAAGCAACCTGCATACATGTATAAGGAGTTCTCTGAATGACCTTTGACCCTGAGGTCTGGAGTATGGAGGAAAGGGAGGCTTAGTCAGTCAAAAAAACATCGATCTTTGTCACATGCCTACTGTGTGCCAGGCTGGGTGCTAAGGGGTGATGATGCACAAACAGGATGGATGACCCGGGGAGGTCAAACACAGTTGGGCCAGTGGTTGCTGCATTCCGACTGGGAGCACACACGGGGCATCCTCGGCCAGGATCAGCTTTTCTGAGCTCTAATTCCCTTTCTGTCCCCGCTCTTCTGTGTCCCTGCTGTCACAGGGGAGACTTGGGGTGAGATAAAAAGCCTTCACTTCCCCACCCCACTCCCGCCTGCACATTCGATCAATGTGACAAATGCTCTCTGGGCAGGACCCCCGAGGCTGCCTTCTCTGCCACCTACCCCTCCCTCCTTGCCAATGAGTCCGGGGAGATCTGAGCAGAGGGTGATGGATAGCCCTGTCTCATTGTTCCAGACTCCGGATCCAACAGGGGCCTGGAGAGCTGTATAAATCAGAGCCTGGGCTGGGCTCTCCCCAGCATGATAACTCAGCAAGAGGAATGGAAGGCGAGGGACCATAAAACTGTCTGAGGGCTAAGTCGTTTCATTTCAAGTCAGGGCCAGAGAGAGAAAACCTCCTTCTCTGGAGACAGACTCGTTTGGCAAGGAGGCCGGGCTGGTGAGGTCTAGATGTGCACAGAGAGGGGGCGGGTGACAAGAGAGGTCATTCCCGCTGACATTTGGCAACACATTCCCGTACCCTTGTGTCCCCATCATCCAAGGGCAATGGGTGATTCGCAGGTCCCAAACTTTGATAATGTTTCAAAAAATTCGCCTTTAGTGAGGAGAGAGGATTCTCACATTTTTTCTCCGCTGAAATAGGAACAATGGAAGGGGGGGGAGAAGCAATGCTGAGCAGGGTTCTAACCATACAGGCACGATCAGGGAGAGGCGGGAGTCACTCCCACTTTATTTGCTCAGGCGTTTATTGAGCAGCTACTTGTGCCAGGCACTGTGCATGGTGGGGCGGGCACCGCAACAACAGGGCAGAAGCATCGGCCCTGCCCTCAAGCAGCTCGCGGTCTGGTGGAGAGACAAGGGGGCTGATTCATGGATGACATGTAGTTCGTTACCCTTATCCCAGCACTCGTGACAAATTGTCAGATGTATCCAGGTGGTTGTCCCTCTCCCCTCTTTAGACTGGAAGCTTTCTTCAAAGGAGAAAGGACGGAGCCAGCCTTTCAGCACTATTCTCTGCTCCAGCTCAGCACCTTGCGGCCCTCACCTCTGCCATGCGCTTCATGGGAGATTTCATTATCCTCTCCTCGCAGATGAGAAGATAGAGGCTCAAAAAGGTTAATTCACTTGCCCAAGACCAAAGGTAAGTGTGTGGGGATGGGGGAGGGCGGGGGATTCAACCAATTTCTATGTGTCCCCACATCCTGCACAGGTTTCCTGTCTCATGAATTTTCAGCACCTAAAGCAGCGCCTACTCCAGATGCTGTGGATTACAGAGCGGGGTAGGTGGGTCAGGGTAGACTGCAGAGAGAGGACTACTAACCAGTTTTAAAGAATAAGTGAAATTTGCCAGAATGACAAGGGATGGAAGCCAATGTCGAAGGTAACGACGTGCAAAATAACGTGGAGGCATGAAATGGCATCGTGTGTGCTGGCCACCTACTCAACAGCTCCCTGCTGTCCACCCCCTCCCCCCCATTTCAGTCCTAAGACACCGGAGCTTAGCAGTTGGTTAAGAAGCACGTGGACGGTGGAGCCACAAAGCAGGCTCTAGGGGAAGTGGAGTGTTTCATTTTGTTGTTCCTGTTGTTATCTTCCCGGGACCAGATTATAAGGTCCAGGTTGGATCCAGCCTGCTTCGCTCACAAATAGAAATCCAACCCCCAGAGTGACAGAACCGGACCGGGAGCAGGCGCTCTCTACGTTTCTGCCCTCCCATGCAGCTGGTGGCATTGGGCCAGTCTGGGAGCCCCTCCTGTTCAGGGTCCAGGAGAAGCATTTTCAGGCCAGACAAGCACCAAGGTAGGACCGAAGGAGATGCGGCCCAGGGCCACCGAGCAGCCGGTGAAGGGTGGCCATGCCTTCTTGTTCTCCTCTGCTTCCTCCTCTCTCGTCCAGGGACCAAAGCCAGCACACGAGCACAAAAAAAAAGGCCATGAGCGGTACTTGGGCCTGCCTTTGGTTTCCATCTTACACGAAAGGGACAAGAGTCCTCAGGGAGCAGAAGCTTGAGGAACACGAGTATGTAAGGGACAGTGAAGAAGAGGAGCTTTCAGGGGGAGCTGAGGAGCTGTGAGACCCAGAATGATACCCAGTTGCCCATCCACCCTCTCCCATTAGTGGCTGTCACACTGGGAAGGGCTGTGGTTCAGCAGCCCAACTTCTGAAAATTATAAAGATATTAACCGAAGACAAGAATGGGAGGGGCCCAGCCAGCATGGCCGGGGGCCATGGTTCGATTCCCAGTCAGGGCCCATGCCTGGGTTGGAGCTCAATACCCAGTGTGGGATGCTCAGAGAATCAATGATTCTCTCTCAGAGTTGATGTTTCTATCTCTCTCGCTCTCCCTTCCTCTCTGAAATCAATAAAAATATTTTTAGGGGGGCAAAAAGAATGGGAGAAGGGAAAAACAGTGATTACAGACTTTCACAATTGTTTTTTATCAGAATGAAGAGAGGAGAATGGTAAATGGCTTAACAGAGAGAAGTCTCCAGCCAAGAGCCTGTGTGAGGGTTGATCCACTCTGCAGAGCCCTGGGGAGGTCAGCCCCCGGAGGCACCCAGCACTGGCTAACCAGGGGCATTGGTGGGAAGTCTATTTGTAGAAGGGGTCCCACCCACGCCACACAGCCAGTTAGCCACACCCCTCTATCCTGTAGGCAGCAAGAGATCATTTTCTTTAGAGAAGCTGAATAAGAAAAATCCTGGACTGGAGAACACTAAGTATGGTGGAGGATGAAGAGAATCAAAGAGAGATCTACATGCTGACCTGCGGACTCCTTTATTCCTTTCTCTGGCCTTGCTAGCAACTCCCCCGCACTACCAACCAGCAAATTGGAAGATTCTTCTTTAAAGAACTGAACAGCCCAAGAGAGAACTCCAGTTAGTGGTGGCTGAAGCTCTTTCAATAAAAGAACCACGTTCCACCTGATCACCCCAGTGAAACCCACCAGTAGACAATTTCGGCCACTTACAAATAAATTTCCAAAATATGCTGTTAGTGTCTTCCTTAAATATGAATAAACAGTCAAGAATCATCAGATATGTAAAGAAAGACTCAAACATGAAAAGGGGGCAAATAATCAGGAAAAAGAAGGAGATATGAGTGGATAGAAATTCTGACAGGGAAAAATTCAAAAAGAGCAATAACACTAATTCAAAAAAATAAAAGGAAAGGTTACATTCATTTAAAAAAAGAGATTACAATGAAAAATTAAAAGTCCACTTTTAAATTAAAAATTATAATTAATTTTTTCCAAAAATTCATAAAGGTTCAAAATAAAACTAAGGATATTTTCCAATGGGTGAAGCAAAAGGAAAAATAAATAAATAAGAGAGGGGAAAAAAAGGACATTAGTCTCCTGATTAGCCCAATACAAACAATGAAATAAGATATATACCAATGCCCATCGTTATCATTATGACATTTTAAATCATGAAGGATAAATAAAAGTTTCTAAAATCTTCGAAAGTGAAAGAAAACAGGTAAAAGAAACAAGAATAAGAATATTATCAAACTTCAAAACCAAGTTCAGGTATTAAAAAATAGCATAGAAATATCTTCTAAATTCTTAAAGAAAATATTTTTAAATCTAGAATCCCATACCCAAATAAAGTATCAGTCACATATCAGAATAGTATATATTTTCAGATAGTCAATGACCCCAGAAAATTACTTCTCAAAGCATTCATTCTTAAGAAGTTATTGGAGGCTGGGGTTTAATAAAGTTAGGTGACAGTCCAATAAAAAGATAGAGAATTCAGGAAATAGGACATGCAAAGGAAATATTCAAAATGATGGTAAAGGGATGATGACAGCTATTCAGTATTCCAATTCCAGGTTAGAGCAGAAAAACAAAAGGTTCTTGGAGGAATAACGGTAGGGGAAAGAAATGGAACAGATGGGCTTAAATGTATGGAACCCTGCATTGACAAGTATGGAGTAGAGTTGCTGAATCATTTTTTAAGAATTAATTATAAGTACATTTTTATTGATACTAGGTCAATTTAAAAAAGAAGCAATTGTACACTTCAGCATAAATAAAGGATTGTATAAAAGAGGAGACATGAGTACAGTGTACTACTTCACTTGGAAATTAATAATATTTGCATAGAAAAGGAAAGAAAAAATAGAGAACTCAAGATGGCAACATAGGTAAATACCTAAACTGTAGCTCGCACAATTTCAAAAATACAACTAAAAGACAAAACGGACACCATCCAGAACCACAGGAAAGCTGGCTGAATGGAAATTCTACAACTAGAAAGAAAGAGAAAAGCACATTGAGACTCAGAGAAGCTGCAAAAGGCTGAGGTACAGAGACGCACGGAGAGGACTGGCAGCTGAGTGCCTGGCTGGCTTTCTCAAGCGGGAGGGAGACAGAAGCTCCCAGCTGTGCTGAATTCCAGTTCCAAGTGAGACCCAGACTCATTCAAGGGGAATCTTGACTGTCAGGAAAAGAGAAAAGCACACTGAGACTCAGAGGAGCTGCGGAAGGCAGATGTCCGATGACTCGCAAGCGCAGAGGGGACTGACTACTGAGTGTGCGGTTGGCTTTCTCAAGCAGAAGGGAGATGAAAGCTCCCAACTGTGCTGAACTCCACTTCCAGGCAAGACTCTGGGGACCCAGACTCACTTGGGGGGAATCTGGACTGTCTGGTAGCAGGCAAAACTCCAGGGCAGCTTTCTCTCAGAGGGTGCTTGCAGCGATTACCACAGGACACTGAAATCCAGGGATATCATAGGGCAGAGCTGACAGGAAGCCAAGGATTCTGCCCTACCCTGAGACCCTGCCCCATCCAAGCTAAGCACAAAGGCTTTTGCAAGTCTTGTCTCATAAGGGTGTCTCCAGCACAGAAGTTCTCCCAGTGTAGAAACAGGTAATCCTCACAGCCAATTGGCCTGCAGGTCAATCCCTCCTAGTTATACCAACAACAATCAAGACTTAACTACAACAAGGCTGTGCACACAGTCCACAAAGGGGTGCACCAAGAGAGTCCACCTCAGGTAACTGGGGAGGCTGAGCCACTGGGCTCTATAGGACACCTAGCACCCAAAGCTCAGGGAAGTAGCAAAAATGCAGAGACAAAGAAACAGATCACAAATGAAAGAAATGGAGGAAAGTAAAGGACTGGATATAGAGTTCAAAATCACGGTTATAAAGTTTTTCAAGAATTTCCTAGAAAAGGCCTATAAGTTTAGCAAGACCCTCAAGGATATGAGTGAGACCCTCGAGGATATGAAAAAGGACCAAGTAAAAATTAAGTATACACTGACTGAAATAAAAAATATTTACAGAGAACTAACAGCAGACTAGAGGATCACAAGAATCAAGTCAAAGATTTGAAATACAAAGAAGCAAAAAACACTCCACAGGAAAAGCAAAAAGCAAAAAGAATCCAAACATTTGAAGATAGTGTAAGGAGCCTCTGAGACAACCTCAAGCATACCGACATCAGAATTATAGGAGTGCCAGAAGAAGAGAGAGAGAGCAAGATACTGAAAACCTATTTGAAGAAATAATGACAAAAACCTTCCCCAACCTGGTGAAAGAAATAGACTTACAAGTCCAGGAAGTACACAGAACCCCAAACAAAAGGAATCCAAAGAGGACCACACCAAGACACATCATACTTAAAATGCCAATAGCAAAAGACAAGGAGAGAATATTAAAAGCAGCAAGAAAAAAACAGTTAGTTACCTACAAGGGAGCACCCATACAATTGTCAGCTGATTTCTCAACAGAAATGATGCAGGCCAGATGGGAGTGGCAAGAAATATTCAACACAATGAATAGCAAGAACCTACAACCAAGATTACTCTACCTAGCAAAGCTATTATTAAAAATTGAAGGTCAGATAAAGAGTTTCACGGATAGGAAAAAACTAAAGGAGTTCATCAACACCAAATCAGTATTGTATGACATGCTGATAGGTATTCTTTAAGAGGAGGAAGAAAAAGAAAAAGGTAAAGATAAAAATTATGAAAAACAAACACATATCTATCAACAAGTGAATCTAAAAACCAAGTGAACAAAAAATCTGATGAACAGAATAAACTGGTGAATATAATAGAATCAGGGGCATAGAAAGGGAGTGGACTGAAAATTCTCAGGGGGAAAAGGAGTGTGGAAGGTATGGGAAGAGACTGGACAAAAATTGTATACCTATGGATGAGGACAGTTGGGGGGAGGTAAGGGTAGAGAGTGGGGTAGGAACCGGGAGAGGGGAGTTATGGGGGCGGGGGGAGAAGAACAATTGTAATAATCTGATCAACATTTATTAAATTAAAAAAATAATAATATTTGCATAGTCATTAGTATATAAATCCAAATATCAATTTAAGAAAAAAAGAAAATTTATGTTGGAGATATATAAAAAGGGAAAGTGCAGAATTGGATTTGGGGGAGAACTAAGTTCTCATCTACCATGGTAGAAAGTCAATATATAATTTAAATTAGTAAATCAATAAATAGTATAAGCATATTATTTTTAAACATGGCAATATACACAAAAGAGAAAAGGCTGATTCCCTTGGAGAATAGGACTTGGGAGTGTGAAGGGGCAAGGCAACTCTTGATTTCCAAACTATCCTATATAATTCTATATAATAAAAGGATAATATGCAAATTGACCCTAATGGCAGAATAACCGGTGGCTATGATGTGCATTGACCACCAGGAGGCAGGCACTCAATGCAGGAGCCGCCCCTGGTGGTCAGTGTGCGCCTCTCCCGCCTCCTCAGCAGCGCTAAGGATGACAATACTAAAGCCGAGGCCCGCTAAGATGTCAGGTGGACATTACCCAAGGGGTCCCAGACTGTGAGAGGACACCGGCGGGCTGTGGGAATCGTGCACTGGGCCTCTAGTGTTTATATATTCTTTAATTAAAATAAAAATTAAACTCTTAAAAAGGGGTCCCTGTGGCTCACACACAGCCCAGCTTAGCTCCTCAGGATATGAGATCAGATGATGATTTGGAACCAAAGCTCTGACCAAAATAAATGCTACATTTATTTTGTATCTGCACATACCCCAGGGGGATCTGACAGAGTGGCTGGAAGTCAAAAACTTTCAAAGACTAAGAAACCTGATCCCGGACTACCCTTGTGGATGTGACAGGCGATTCTCAAACATATCTTGATATGTTGTGTCTGTGCTTGCTGCTCTCCCTGACTAGAATAGCTCAATAAACAAACCTCCCCTAACATGCTGAACTAACTTCCCTTCAACCTTTAAAGTTCTTCTGATGCCCAGACACTGTGGCTCAGTGGTTGAGTATCAACCCTTGACCCATGCACCAAGAGGCCACCAGTTTGATTCCTGCACAGGGCACATGCCCAGTCGTGGGTTCAATCCCCAGTAGGAGGCATGCAGGAGGCAGATGATCAATGTTTCTATCTCTCTCTCTCCCTCTCTCTTCTTCTCTCTCTAAAAATCAATAAAAACATATTTAAAACTCTTCTAAGTTACTACCTCTTCTAGGAAGATGTTCCTGATGCCTCTTCCTCAGAGTCCTTTTCCCCTCTTTTGGCCTACTTCTAAAGCTTCTGTGTATATATCTGGCAAAGCATCCGTCACTCTATATTTCAGCTGGAAATAACCCATCTCTCCAACTACCCTGTGTCCTTCCTACAGCCATCGGCTTAGGATAAACAGCCAGAGATCTCAGTCGCTCACTCACAAGATTTCTCTCTCATCGAGCTATGCACCGGTTGGGGCTCCAGTTCACCTCAGTGTCCTCTCTTCGAGTGGGACCCGGCTGGAGGCAAATGAACAGAGAAAATGTGGGTGGGACCACAAAATGTCCCCTAAAGCCTCCGCTCAGAAGTGACATATCACTTCTGCTCAAATTTTATTGACCACGGCAAGTCCCATGATCAAGTCTGATGTCAATGGCACAGATGAGCATAATCGTTTCCCAGGCAAAGAAAGCAAGTCACTGGGCGCAATACTTGTAATTACCCGGTATTACCTGATGGTGGTAGATTCCTGGGCTGGCATCCATGACTTATGGGTGGAAACGTAGGGTACAGTTTCTCTAATCAAAACGGTCGTCACAGCATCTGCCTTCTGCTGTTGAGCACAAGGGCTACTACAATCCCCTTGGTGCAGTCCACGTCTTATTTTTGTAACCTAAACCCCATGCCGTGCCTGCCACCCAGAAGGTACTCGGGGCATCTGTGTGACTTAAACTGAGCTGTCAAACAATAACTGAGCCTCGGATACAAACCTGAGGCAGAGGGAGATCTGGAAAGGGGAAAGGGCTGATGAAGAGCTGGGTGGGCAACAAGCTCATTTGCCTATGGACCAGCACTGGGCTTGAAGTCAGGAGACCTGGGTCCCAGGTCTAGTTCAGACTCTGAAAGTCACCCCTCTCTCTCTGAATTCATCTTTAACATGGAGATGAACCAGAGGGTCTCTAGGGTCCCTTCTAGTTCTAGCCTCTCAGGAATCTGTAATGGAACCCCCTCACCTGGGCTCCTTACCACCTGCTTGCCAATCTCCAACTTCAAACTGGCCATGGCATCCAGTTCCCTAGCTGGAAAGAAAATGAGCCCTAATTCACTTCACATGCTCAAATGAATTTCTAAAAACGAAAAATGCACCCACGATGAAAAAAACAAATTATAGTTCAAAAATATCAACAAGCCGAAACCGGTTTGGCTCAGTGCATAGAGTGTCATCCTGTGGACTGAGAGGTCCCAAGTTCGATTCCGGTCAAGGGCATGTACATTGGTTGCGGGCGCATCCCCGGTAGGGGGCGTGCAGGAGGCGGCTGATCGATGTCTCTCTCATTGATGTTTCTAACTTTCTCTCCCTCTCCTTTCCTCTCTGTGAAATATCAATAAAATATATTAATATATATGTATCAACAAAAAATGTTTAATGGCCAGTGTTTGTTTGTTTTTTTAAACAAATCATTTTCTGTTTAGAGTGCACCGCTGAAGACAGGGGATGGCCATGACACAGGGGCCACTCTCCACGACACCGCAGAGCGGCGGCTACACAGCTCAAGTATCAACACCGAGTCCACGTTCACACACGGAAACTGTCACATCGGCTGAAACTGTGTCGCACGTCTAAACCTGGGCTTTGCTTTTTTCAAAGCTTTTAGGGAAAAAAAAAAAAAAAGAATCTAAAAAGGGCCGAGGAATCCTGTAGCTAATGGGCTGAGGTACTCTGAGAATTATTTAACAGATGCTGGGTCCCGAGCCCTTGTGCTCAACAGCAGAAGGCAGATGCTGCGATGACCGTTTTGATTAGAGAAACCGTACCCTACGTTTCCACCCGTAAGTCGTGGATGCCAGTCCAGGAATCTACTACCACCATCGGGTAATAACAACAACATGCGGATAGCTTTTACTCCGTGCCAGAACAGTTCCAAGTTTTTTTACACAGATTAACTCTCAGAGCTATTGCAGCGAGAATAGGTACTGTTATCATCCCCGTTTTACTGACGGGGAACGGGGCACGGCGGGGTTAACTGACCTGTCCAATGTCACCCACTGAATGGCAGCGCTGGGCTTTGAACCCAGGCATCTGGCTCCAGACTCTGTGCTAAAGTCACCTCTCCGTTACACTGCCAGACCTTGCAATAAGGCTGCCAAGCGAGTTGGCTTCATTCCTGGATATAGAGGTAGCCTGGAACCATAAACATACCATCACCCCATTGCCCTTAAAGATCCTTTTCATTCTGTCCCTGCTCCGGCCCAGGAGACTGGGGTCCCCACCCTCTAATTGTGGAAGTGATGAGGGAAGTGCATGTGACTGGCCCCCTTCAATCAGTCATTTTTTAGGTGGATGCCATCTCTCCTCAGCCACGTCCAGGTTTCTGGACTACCACCCCTTCGCCTGGGTGGGTATCAAGAAGGGCAGCCTCTGGGACACAGAGGTCTGGTGGCCACAGCACCGCAGTCACCGGGCGCTTTCCTGTAAGGCCAATCAATAAGCCCCCCCCCCCCCCCC
>PVJN01037322.1:0-20978 GCA_004026805.1 Lasiurus borealis | reverse complement strand
TGAAAGGAACCTCGCTCCGCTACCGCAGATATTTCTCCTCTAATAAGGCGGCGAGAAGATTTATGCTTCTGTTCCAGTTAACCTCAAACATCTTGTCTGGAGGGCGAGGTTAAGTCTCGGCGCTGCGCATGCTTCAAACCTACATCGGTCGTTTTACGTGAATTTAAAAACACCGTGCACAATGGATTTTCTTATTTTTTATTTTTTATTTTTTTGGTTTTTGCAATGCAGAGTGTTCACGTGGCAAAGTACCTTTGCTGGTGGCTGCATGATTTCATCGTAGTACTTTTCCAATGCAGAGTTTGCCTCTGCATTCGTTTCCCGTGTCTTTCTTAATTTCTCGCTCCTGAATGAATCACGTCCGTGTTTACCATTGAATAGAAGACACCACATCTGCATTGTTTTTAATAGCATGCGGCTCAGGTAGGCTTGGAATTCGGGAAATATTGAAGGATTGGATTACTGCAACAACTCACTGAAACTGCATGTAATTTACAACCACGCGTGGACCCCTTCCCAGCACAGACTGTTAATGAGAAGAGAGCTCGGCGGCTGATTACAGATCATCGTCCATGGCTTCGTGTTTCTCTCAAAATGTCAAACAGATACCACAATAGTGTAATGTGGAGCCTGCTGGCCACTTAGGATGGAGGAAATTGACCGGAATCGGAGAGTTGAAGACTGTGGCCAAAAAAAATCTAATTTATAACAAGGGGTTCACGGAGTAGAGCAATTGTAGAAAAATATAAGCTTGACATTTATTTAAAAGAACTAGCCAGGCCTTAGGCTGCCAACCCAATAAAAAATTAGTTAGATTCGTAACCTTTATATGTGACTCAAAAAGGGAATGCCTTTTTTTTTCTTTCTTTCTTTCTTTTTTTTTTTTTTTTTTTACTGGCAAAGGCAGGTATGGAGATGGCTCCTTTCCCAATTACCCTACACGTGCCCCTGGTGGAGATTTCTAACGCACAGAGGCCAGCAGAGCTGGGGACTCAAATGCCACCTGTGCCTCTGAATGCTGTGGCAGCTCCTGGCATTTCCCGCAGACCCTCCACGTGGGCTGCTCGCTGCACTCAGTCCCGGAGAGAGATCGGAAAACG
Organism: Lasiurus borealis; assembly: GCA_004026805.1. NCBI lineage: Eukaryota > Metazoa > Chordata > Mammalia > Chiroptera > Vespertilionidae > Lasiurus > Lasiurus borealis. The sequence continues at coordinate 19,878 of PVJN01037322.1, read as the reverse complement.
CAGCCCGCAGGAGTGTCTGTGAGGGGGAAGCTTCCCAGGGCCCCATGTGGGGGGCTCCGCTCCAGGCATCAGAGAGCCACCTCGTCCTCTCACCTCCTGCCCCCCAGACCCGCACAGCTGGTCGTTAGGGTTGAGTAAAGGATGCTCGGTGCCGAGGAGTGCGCGTAGCTGTGCCCACACGCACACATAGGAGTGTTTGCAACCCACTTCCAGGTTGAAGGCATTGCCAGTCCCTTCAGCTGTATCCATTCTGACAGCGAGTGATGTTACTTAGAAATAGACCTCACTCGTTAGTCAGCCTTTACAGGGGAGAGAAACATGGTTTTAAGGATTATTGGCTCAATATTATATATATATATATATATATATATGTATATAATATTATCTGTACTATTGGTTTGGTGCCATATATGGATTACGTATGATATGTAGACATGTACACACATGTATTACATTTCCATGGTGACTGCAATTCGTATCCTCAAAATGAAGCTAGAAAAAAGAATTTTGCAGAGTGATTTTTTTCCATGGTCATCTAAAACTAGTGACCCGTCCCGCAATATCGTGTGAGATCTGAGACACCTCCCCCCAACTCACTCCTTCTACTCCCACCTCTTCCCTTCACCCCCACACCATTGGACCACCCCAAGTCCTGGGGTCCCACCCCACATGGCTGGGGGGGCCATGAGATGGCCCCAAATCCTAGAATGCCACCTTGATGCCCCGCCTCTGGGCCCCTGCAGTGCCCACGTGGGGCCACAGGAACCCCAGCAGAAGCCGTGTGGAGCAGCGGCTGATCCCACCCCCACTGCCCCACCCCACTGTGTGCATCACCATCTTGTGACGGTGTTATGGCGTGAGGGTCAATTTGCATATTATGCCTTTATTATATAGGATGACAGTAACATCAAGACATTGTCGTAGGGATCATTAAAGAGTTATCTAATGTAAGTCTTCATTAAAGAAAGCTCAGAGGTTATAATTTATCAGAGGCTGATGTAGTTTCTTACACAGGTGGGCATGCAGGGCAGAAATGGCTAAAATCTTGGAGCAATAGTCTCCAGACGAGTACAGGAGGTGGAGAGATGACAGACAGAGGAGGGTGAGCGGTAACTGGACGAATGATGGATGAAAGGAACTACATTGTGATGCCTTGGACACACCGGTGGAACTACATAGGGGATTGGGAGGACAGTGGTCGTCACCTTCGGAAAAGAAGAAATGACTGTTCGTGCTGGTCTCGGATAGGGTGTTGTGTTTGTCCTGAAAAATGAATCCCAGGTGTGTAATTACAGGATCAGCTCCCAGGTAAAAGTCCCAGAGCTGAATAAAGTTTATTCTGGACAAATGCCGATTGATTGATTAATCTATTTTAGCATGAGGGGTAAAGAACGTTTGTTTTCTGACACATATCTTCCCCCTTCACGGACAGAGCAGACAGAGAGGTAATCTCAGGGTGGGGTAAGCCCCCTTTGTTTATTAAATAGAAAAAAATAATTATAACAACAATAATAGCTATTAACTGCACTCAAGCCCCTGTTCTTTATATAGCACAACTCATTCAATCTTCCCGCCATTTCTAAGAGCAAATGCACTTTATAAACTAGGACATCAAGGTGTCAGAGTGGTGGGTCTATGAATTGAGTCTAGAAAGAGCTCCGGTCCCCTCCTCCTCAGCACTGGGTCAGCGCTTCTTTGCTGCCTGCACTGTTGATTAGAAGCAAGGAGAGAAAGCAGATGTTGAGTCCTTGAAATTTTCTCCTGGTGGTCACTTTATATATATTATCTCACTTAATCCTTCTCAAATCCTATAAGGCGATTATGGTTATCCGGGTTCAATTAAAATGAAGGGATGTATCAGAGGTAAGAACACTAATAATCGCCCAAGGAGATACTCAAACCCAGGTATCTTTGACCTCCAAGGACACACGTGATTGGCCTTTCAGTGCCTGAATGGAGACTATTGCCTGTAGAAAGCCTCTTACGGTTTTCATTCCACCCACAGTCTTCCTGGACCCACAGTCTTCCTGGAACCTTAACGCTGCGTGCAGGAGCCTAAGCTAAAATGGCGGATCCCCAAATTCTCCTCATGGTGATCGGAAATCTGTGGGTTACATAGCCCCTCGTCTTTCTCAAAAGAATATGTGATTTGTACTGTGCATCTTAAGTGATTATTTTGGAAGTTGATGTTAAAGATTAGAAGAGAGCAGGCACAACATGAATGTGGATCTTCTTTCTTCTCATGAAAATCAACTTGGAGGGGCCATCTTAATCTTCCTTTGACTGTCTTCAAGGGAGGGAGGGGGATACATTTGCTTCCTGGGTCATGTGCCGTGCGAGGCCTGATTAAATGAGGAATTTATAGGCATGCTATCGGTCTGTTTCTCAGCTATGCCAGTGGAATTATGTTAGGGAGAGCGGAATGAGAACTTCTTATGGACTGGGGTTCTGTCCTCTGGAGCATGATACAGTAGTCTCGAGATACGAGTGCCCTAATGTATGAGATTTTTGAGATACGAGCCGTCGAGCGAGCGATTTTTGCTTTGAAATACGAGCAACATTTGAGATAGGAGTCATCGCGCGGATCGGCCAGCTGCACACAACCCACCAGTTTACCATGACTTGAGCGTCTCATAATTTCCCACGCCTCAAGGTTACAGAACGAATTAAACTCATATCTCGAGACACCACTGTATTTGCATGATCAGTAACAGCGCCTGGCACCTAGTATGGCCTTCACCTGGCTGTGGGCTGAAGGAGAGGGCTCAGCACCGTTTGGCTAAAGTACATGGAAATAGTGGGACCACATCGCTCATGATGGACACCCATGAAGAGGATGCTGGGAGCTCTCTTTGTCGGTGGGACACATTTGTAACTTTGTCAGGTGGGCAGGGTGGCCACTGGGCAGAGACGTAAGAAAGGAAACACTCCAATCCAGTGTCCTGATCTCTTCCTGTCGATCATTACACTCTATTCTAAGAATCTGGTTTTTGGTCACTCTTGGTACTGTGGAGACACCTCAGCACTCAATAGGTGGGAGGATTTTTACAGAATAATTTGCAAGGAAGATCCTCCAAATTCTATTTGGAGAGAAAGCAGGTAGCATATGATCTTAACAGACAGAGAAAATTGTGTGTGTGTGCTTGTGTTTGAGTGTGTGTGTGTGTGTGTGTGTGTGTGTGTGTGTGCATGCATGTGTATGTCTATGTGTGTGTGGGGGTGTGTGTCCTGGGGAGAATGGCATATATGGATGGGGATATTTTAAATATCAATGTTTTCTCCTTTCCCGATAAGTAACATTTGACTTAAGCCAGAGCTAATATTGTCAAATGAGCAAACACTCCTGGATAAATGCCTCACATCTGGCAAAGTGAAGTCAGCTGACATTTACTTGGTACAAAGGAGCGGGGATTAAATCAGAGAATCTCATTGCATCTAATATTGGCATGTTTTTCCCTCAGTTTTAAAGATGTTTTTGAAGAAAGGCAGAAAAAAATATTATTAGCAAAGAGGTTAAAAGGGGAAATCACATAATTATTTTTATTATGTCAATAGAGACATATTGTAAAATACTGAAAGCGAAGACAAATTGTAGAAAATACAGAAACGTGTAAACAATAAAGAAAAATAGCTCATAACTCTTTAGTTCAGGGAAAAACACAAAATTTCAATGTGTTTATCCATAGTACTTTCTTTTAATGTGTGTGAATACAGAGATGATAGATATGTTAAAGGAAATAAAAATAAACCTAAATATATAGTTAATTTCTTACATATGCATAAGCATTTTATAAAACTAAAATCAAATTATATAAATGCCTTGTGATATACATTTAATTGTAAGAATATACACATATTTTCCAATATCATTGCATAATTTTATAAAGCACTAGAGGCCCTGTGCACGAAAATCATGTATGGGTAGGGTCCCTAGGCCTTGCCGGCAATCAGGGCTGATGGGGAGACCCCACTGGCACCTGTCTTGGCCAGCCTGGCACCATCCACTCACCAGCCCTGCACACTGCTGCCATTGGCAGTCGCCTGCTTTTGTAGGGTGACTGGAAGGGCAATAGAGGGGCCCTCTCTGGTACCTGCCTTGGCTGGCCTGGGCCTGTGGGCTGGAGGAAGCTCCTGCATTGAGAGTCTGTCCCCTAGTGGCCAGTGTACTCATAGCAACCAGTCATTCCACAGGTCGTTCTGCTGTTCAGCCAATTTGCATATCAGCCTTTTATTATATAGGATTTTTAATTATTGCATAGTATCCTATCATAATCATTTTCTCCTTTAACAAGAAGGTGTCATTTTCAAAAGACCACTTTGACCATGCCTCGGAGCATGGACTTTTGCTTACCAGGGCATGTTGTGTTAGAGAAGTGTGGCAGTCATCTAGACAGTGCATGTTGGAGAGCTAAACCAGTGTCATGCAAGGGAAATCTGAAGGATTAGGAGGAAGAAAGAATGATGTGAGGGGATGGATAGCGGTGTTTCAGTGTGACTAGGAAAACAGGAAGAGGAGTTAAATTATTATTTTGGAAGAAGTCACCATTCATGATCACTTGGATTGTTGCAAAAGGAAAATCCAAAAATTGGTGAAATTAAGAATGGTGTAATATTTTAATAAAGATGTTCAAGATAGAAGGAAGTGAACTCAGGGGAGAATAAAGGGCATGGGAAATGATTTGGAGGACAGGTAAGAATAACTTTAAAAATGCTAGGTTATGCCCAGCCAGTGTGGCTTAGTGGTTGAGCATTGACCTATGAACCAGGAGGTCAAGGTTCGATCTTCAGTCAGGGCACATGCCCCAGCTGCAGGCTTGATCCCCAGTATGGGGTGTACAGAAGGCAGCTGATTAAGTGATTCTCTCTCATTGATATTTATATCTCACTCTCCCTCCCCCTTCCTCTCTGAAATCAATAAAAATTTTACCTAATAAAAGAGAAACCTGCAAATTAAACATCACTCTGTTACACCCACAGCCAATCAGAGTGAGCATGAAAATTAACCCAACAAATATGGAGGGTTAATTTGCATATGCAGAGTGGTGCAAAGCCTGCTATGAGGGGTAGGGAGTGTGACAGAAGGATCGGGGACTTGCTGGCTCCTGGGTGGCTAGGAGTAAAGCCAGGGTCCTATTCTTGCATGAATATCATGCAACGGGTCTCCAGTGTATTTATAAAAATGCTAGGTTATTTATTGCTAAGGAAGGTAGCTTTGATGCATATAACAGGATGTATGTGGCATGTATGAAAGTTATAAAGCACGGAATATAGTGAGCACTAATGACCCCAGAATCCAACCGAAGAATAAGAACATCACTACATTCGTTGAACGAACTCTTGCTTTTCCTCTTCTCTCTCCCCCTCATGCCCTCAACACAAGTGTTCTCTGGATATTTAAATGTATCCGCGTGCTTTAAAAATAGATGTGTTTGTATCAAATACCTTTCTCTGTTTTTCTCCTTGGCATTAATTCCAGCTCATGCAATTTTCCGCTTAGGTTTTTATAGAATTATTTCCAGAGATTTAAGAGAAAATCACCATAATTGATACAGACATTGGTATACTTCCATTAATCTCTCTCAGAACCCTGTTGAACCCTTTCAATCTGCAGGCATGTGACCGTGTTCTATTGTATTTTTTATTACAGTTTCCCTTCCATTGTGCGGTGCGGTCTCTCTGGGGAGCACCGATGATCTCTGGGTTTAATTCTGTTCTTGGTGCTCCCGTGAACCTGCTCTGCTTGTTATTTTCCATCCTTCGCTCCATCCTCCCGATTCTGGGACCTGATTTTTCTTCACATTAACTTTTACAATATCAACTCTGTTATTCCCTTTTCTTAAAATGCAAAAGATTATTTTTTCTCCCCGCGGCTGCATTTAATTTAACGTTAATATTTTCCCTTCTCATCCATCTCGGTTGTATTTCAATCTGATTTTCAGCCAGAACTTTTGTCATATGTCTTTTGTCTTATCATTCCACATTTCATCTTTCATTACCAAGAAGCCAAGGTAGATTGAATTATATGGAAAGCTCAGACAAATATATTCTACCGTCTAGCCTTTTTCTTCTTACAGCAAAATGGTTTTCAAAGCTTGTTTTTTTTTTTGTCCTGTCTTTGAATGCTACCACCATCTATTCTGTCATTCTGAAATCTTTTCATAGGTTACACATGAGGGTTTTATTTTTTCCTTCTCTGTTTAATGATATTAATATGAGAAATATTTTTTTAAAAAACTTGAGGATAGTGCCTAGACAGTTCAGCTCAGTGGTTGAGCAGCGATCTATGAACTAGAAGGTCATGGTTCGAGTCCCAGTCAGGCCACATGCCCAGGTTGCAGGATAGATCCCCAGTAGCAGGCGTGTAGTTGATCTGTGATTCTCATCATTGATGCTCCTGTCTCTCTCTCCTCCCCCCTTCCTCTCTGAAATGGATAACAACTTATTAAAAAATGTTTACCGCACATAAGTTCCTGGAAGTTTGGCAGTTGCCATTCCGAAAACCTAGTCTGGAACAGCTGACTCTGATTATTCCCTGACCATCCTGGTCCAGATGAGCTCTGGAAAAAGAAGACTAAATCTGAGTTAAACAAAATGTGAGCTTATAGCCGAAACCGGTTTGGCTCAGTGGATAGAGCGTCAGCCTGCAGACTGAAAGGTCCCAGATTTGATACCAGTCAAGGGCATGTACCTTGGTGGCGGGCACATCTCCAGTAGGGGGCGTGCAAGAGGCAGGTGATCAATGTCTCTCTTTTTCATCGATGTGTCTAGCTCTCTAGCCCTCTTCCTTCCTCTCTGTAAAAAAAATCAAGAAAATATAATTTTAAAAATGTGAGCTTATAGTATCATTATCTGTTAATATCCTCCCCTCTCCTTCTAAAAGATGATTTCTATCTATTTTTCAGATATCAGATTTCATATATATAGGGTGTCCCCCAAAAATGTATACACTTGCTTTGCATCATTATAAAGGCTGTGCTTATTCAAATACATTTCATTTTCAACCTGGAGCTGTCGGCTGTTAAAGTATACAGTATATGCTTTTTTGGGAGGGCACACCCTGGATCTCTATGAGCTCCCTATTTTTGACGACAGCATCAAGAAGTGAAACCTGCGTCAAAACCGGTGTCGCTCAGTGGATAGAGCGGCGGCCTGTGGACTGAAGGGTCCCAGGTTCTATTCTGGTCAAGGGCATGTACCTTGGTTGTGGGCACATCCCCAGTAGGGGGCGTGCAGGAGGTGGCTGATGGAGGTTTCTCTCTCATCGATGTTTCTAACTCTCTATCCCTCTCCCTTCCTCTCTGCAAAATATCAATAATATATCTTTTTTTAAAAAGAAAGAAAGAAATGAACCCTGTGACTGATCAGGACTGTGGGGATCCCCGCGATGAGGCGTTCGGAAGGCTGGGGCCACTCGTAGTGCTTCATCTTCTCCAGCAGGAACAATAGACCGGGAGTCAGCACGGCCTGCGGAGCGCGTGGGAAGATTTATGTCCGGGGTCCGGGATCGGGAAGAGCAGGCAGGGAGGTGCAGAGGCCGCACCTGCTCAGTCACATGTCAGGCACGCGTGGCTCTGTGGCACGTGGCTCCCTCCTGGCCATGAGCAAGGGCTGCAGCTTATCTGGGCATCAGACCCGGGACAGCTACCCCTGGGCAGGAGGAAGGGGCTGCAGCTCCGTGAAAAAAAAATTTATTCTTTAGTATTTTAAACCTAATTCTCTGTGTTCACACTGATGTAATGCCTGGAGCAAGACAGAAAGCCAAAATCTCCATTTCTTGTGCTGTTGCTGCTTCTATAAATACTGTATTTTCTGGTGTATAAGACAACCCCCAACTTTTCCAGTTAAAACATAGAGTTTACGATATACTCGCCCTATAAGATGACACCCGGTGTATAAGATGACCCCAACTTTTTTTTTAAATATATTTTATTGATTTTTTACAGAGAGGAATGGAGAGAGATAGAAAGGCAGAAACATCAATGAGAGAAAGACATCGATCAGCCGCCTCCTGCACACCCCACAGTGGGGATGTGCCCACAAGCAAGGTACATGCTCCGGACCGGAATCGAACCTGGGACCTTTCAATCCGCAAGCCAACGCTCTATCCACTGAGCCAAACCGGTCTCAGCAGATGACCCCAACTTTTGAGAAGATTTCCCTGGGTTAAAAAGTCGTCTTATATGCTGGAAAATATGGTAGCATCTCCACTTCTTGTTTATGTCATTAAGTCAGATGACTGAGCTCGGAAGAGACTTTAGCTGATGTGATCTAGAAAAAACCTTTTACTAGAAAAGGGTTAACACTCCTTTTTAAAAAATAATATACCTTTTATTGGTTTCAGAGAAGAAGGGAGAAGTGAAGGGAAATAGAAACATCCATGATGAGCGAGAATCATTGATCAGATGCCTCTGCACGCTTCCTACTGGGGACGCAGCCCGGGCAGGTGGGGTCTTCTGTCTTACCATTGAACCAGTCGCCCTGCGCACAAATCCGTGCACCAGTAGCTCTCTGCGAGGCCTGGCTGCTCTGCACCCACTGCCCAGGAGCTCTCTGCGGCCCAGAGGCCCATCCACCGCTGGGAAAGGCAAACAACTTCTCTCCCTGTTCTCAGGAACTCCAATGAAGGGCTTCCTCCCTCTTTCTCGGCCAACATTCACCCCTGTGCCTCCGCCACCAGACTATCATGCAATCCATGCAATCCACCCCTCCACCCTCTGGCCCCCTTGACTTGACCTTGCCCAGGAGTCAGGGGCCACTCGATTCTGCTCAGGTCACTGGTTCTTTCTCTTCTTATGCAAGTGTTCCTCGACCTGGCCTGGCCAGAGGCCCATCCATAGGCCTCTTATGCTGCCCACTTTCAGCGGCCATGCCCCTAGGACTGGGAGACTCCAGCATGGCTGAGAGGACAGGGCACCACCATCTTGTGCCTATGGGTACCGCCATCTTTGTGATGGACTGATGGTCAATTTGCATATTACCCTTTTATTAGATAGGATGGTACCATCATCAATGCTTTCTCTTATCTGATTGGATAGCCCTCACCTAGGACCATCTGAAAAAGAAAGTATCAGTAGCAAGTGATTGGCATGTGATTGCAGCAGCAGATCGAAGTCAAGTACCCGAGTTTAGGTGCCGGAGAAACCACGAGGAACCCCACGGGGGAACCACATCTCCACGTTCTTCCTTCTCAAATGGGGAGCCTGCAGCACAGCGCTCCCTTTATGCTGCTCCCAAATTAGATGCCAGGTTTTGGCATGACAGCAGAGCTCAGAGGGAGGAATGTGGAATAACTCAGGGACAGGTACGCTCACCTGTACAAATTCAGCGCTTCAGGGCAAGCAAAGCTATTCTGGAAAGAACTTGAAAAGCAACAGGGAAATGTGCAAGACCAGAGATATGAGGAATTGTCAAAAATAAGTGCATGGCATCTCTGTTGTTAGTCTCAAAGGAAATGTGGTAAAACTCTTGCAGCCTCGGATAAAAGAGGAATCTCCCCCAGGGAAAGTGGGAGCAGCCTCACTTGACAGTTATACCATGTGACCTCTTCAGTATAGAACCATGTCTCAGATAGTCTAGGTATCATGTTTCTAGTTGGAACGGAATACAGTGGTACCTCGAGATACAAGTTTAATTCATTCCGTAACCTTGAGGCGTGGGAAACTATGAGACGCTCAAGTCGTGGTGAACTGGTGAGTCGTGTGCAGCTGGCCGATCTGCACGATTACTCCTATCTCAAATGTTGCTTGTATTTCAAAGCAAAAATCACTCACTTGTCGGCTCGTATCTCAAAAATCTCGTATGTTAGGGCACTCGTATCTCGAGGTACCACTGTACATCTTTCAGGGCAAGCCCTCCAAGTTAAGGGGCAAGTTAATTCCTTCCCATCTAAGGAGTGTTGCCCAGCCAGTGTGACTCAGTAAATGAGCACTGACTTATGAACCAACAGGTCATAGTTTGATTTCCTGTAAGATACATGCCCAGACTGTGGGCTGGATCCCCAGTAGTTGGCGTGCAGAAGCAGTTGATCAATGATCTCTTTCATCATTGATGTTTCTATCTCTCTTTCTTTCTCCCTTCTTCTCTGAAATCAATAAAAATATATATATATTTTTTAAAAAGAGTGTTAACCCTTTTCTAGTAAGAGGTTTTTCTAGATCACATTACTTAATGTCTCCTCTTGAGTCTTCCTGGGACAATCATCAGTTTGGTTTCTGATTATTGAATCTTCTCAGAGGTTTGCCTTTTTCTCCCTTCAGTCCACATTTTTTTGTTTAGTCCACCTTAATCAATATATAGGATGGCCCCATAAATGTATTCACATTTTGAATAATTATAAATGAAGTGTTTATTCAAATACATTTCATTTTCAAAATGCAATCGAGTCAGCTGTTGAAGTATGTGTACATTTTGGGGGGACAACCTGTATTATCTCATCCCAACTTTACACCTGCTTCTTCCATTTTTCACTCAGAACCAAAATCCTAGAAAGAGGACTTAATGTTTTTATACAATAACAGAGAAGGATCTACAATAATAAAAGAGTAAGATGCAAACTGACTGTAAGTTAGTGACACCCACTAGCCAATCAGGAGTGAGTATGCAAATTAACCCAACAAAGATGGTGGGTTAATTTGCATGTGCAGGTGCTGAGCAGCCTGTGGCGGGGCAGGACACTTGTGCTGTTGCCATGTTGATGATGTAGGCATTCTGCACCACCCATGCTGCTCTGGGCCTCTGGGTGGCGTGGGAAGCCAGAAAGGTGGCCAAGGACTGGAGCAAATTGGCGGCTCCAGCCTGAGCAAAGGCAGTGCCAGCAGCCAGGGCAAGGAAGAACCATTCTTGTACGAATCTTCCTGCATTGGGCCTCTAGTAATCAAATACAGTGGTACCTCGAGATATGAGTTTAATTCATTCCGTAACCTTGAGGCGTGGGAAACTATGAGATGCTCGAGTCACAGTAAACTGGTGGGTCGTGTGCAGCCGGCCGATCCACGCGATGACTCCTATCTCAAATGTTGCTCGTATTTCAAAGCAAAAATCGCTCGTATCTCAAAAATCTCATATGTTAGGGCACTCGCATCTCGAGGTACCACTGTAATTGGTAACAACAGAGAAGTTTTGTGGGAATAGTCAAAGCTAAACGTTGAAATCATCATCTCTTCCCTACTCCCTGCTTTAAACTCTGCATCTCCTGAAAGAAAGGTTCTTTGGCTGATGAAGAGTTAATGTGTGGGAAATGTTGTGCTGAGTGTTTTATGTGTATTACTGAATTATGTGCTATCACAAGTATTTGGAAATATTAAACTGAACCAGGTCACAATCAGAAGAGAAGAGGTAACCAAGGTCTGAAAGCGTATAGTCTTATGGAAACTGGCTGAGGCTGTGTGCATGGAGTGAGTAAGGAAGACTGGAAAAGGCAGGCGACAGAGTGGAAAGCTAAGTTACCTTTCCGTTCACTGCACATAAGGAGTTTGGCTCCTTGGGATTTTAAAAGGCTAATTAGTTATAAGGTACATATTTATGAAGCTCTCTGATATGTAAGGAAAGAGCAAATAAATACTAGGGACTATTAACATACACAGTAATATATCTTATAGTGGTAACTAATGAGAGAGCCAGACTCTTTATACATTCAAATTATATATGAGAGTTTAAAGCAAAATAGCAGGAAATTAACTGCTTGTATCATGAATGTATATTAAATATTTAATTTACTAATTAATTATGCTTCCTTTTTATAGCAGTAATTAAGATGTGTGATTTCTTAATTTTATGTACACTGATCATGCTGTATTTGAGAGCGTAGAGTATAATTTTCATTATTATCATTATTCCAATCACCTCTAATATCCCTTTACCCAAACACTCTCACTCTAAAAGTGAAGCCTTATCTTTCATCTCCAGCTAATCTTCTCACCTGCTTCATCTCAGCAGTATATCTGCACATGAGCGCTAGATGGTTTGGCTCAGTGGCTAGAGCATCAGCCTATGGACTGAAGGGTCTCAGGTTTGATTCTAGTCAAGGGCATGTACCTAGGTTGCAGGCTAGATCCCCGACCCTGGTTGGGTGCATGCAGGAGGCGATCAATCGATGTTTCTCTCTTATATATTAATGTTTCTCTTTATATATCTCTCCCCCTCCTTTCCACTCTCTAAAAATCAATGGAAAAATATCCTTGGTTGAAGATTAACTATCTCTATATCTCTATATCTATATTTCTATATATCTGTGTATCTATATCTCTATCTCTTTATATCTATATTTCTATATCTATATCTATGTCTATCTCTATATCTCTATCTCTATATCTATATCTATCTATACCTATATCTTTATTATATATCTATATCTATATATCTATATCTATATCTCTCTATCTGTATCATCTACGTCATCTATATCATCTGTATCTATCTACACACACACACACACACACACACACACACACACACATAACTTTGACAGAGAAGCCACTCAGTCTCATGATCTCACCATCACAAAGCCCTTTGCCTTGGGTCTGTTTTTGCTCTTTTCTGTGTTACAGTCATTACAAATGCAGTTGCTAAATTAATTTTCCCTTCCCTAAGCGCATGTTACTTTAGCTACTTAAAGGCCCATTTCCTGCCGCCAGAGACCGGGCCGGCGCTGTTATTGTTTGCGGTCCCGAGACCGCGGGAATGGCTCCCTGGCACACACTTAGCCGCCTGTGCCTGCCTCTCCGGGCGCCCCCGCCGCCCGGGGTCCGTCTGGGCCTGCCCCATTTCTGAATCTAGGCCATTTTCCTGGTGGACTCTGTCTTGAAGGAAAGCTCCTACCATCCCAGGTTGGAGTGTGAACGTGATTTAATTCCATTAAGATCCAAGCAAAATCCCACATGTCCCACCTTATACTGTGTGTTCCTGCTCAGAGCTCCTCTTGCTTTCTCAGTACCATTGGTTTTCTAGAATAATGAGATTCAGGGAGGGTCTGGCCACACCAAATGCACATAAAACATAAAGTGAATGAAAGGATGCTGGCATCCACATGATAGCAACTTCTGCCGCTGTAATGTGATTTATAGTAAATTCTAGAACACTTTTATCGTTGTTTTTATTGCTGCAGGGACAAACACCACAAACTTGGAGGCCGAACCAATACAACTCGATCACCGTACAGTTCTGTAGGTGAGAATTCTGGCACTGGCCCAAACTGGCAAGAATCAGAAAATTCCTTGCCAGAAGTTTTAGGGAATCATCTGTCTTCTGCTTTTTATTTTTTCCGCTTTTTTGTACTTAACTGTATTTTTATTGATTTTTTTTATTGATTTCAGAGAGGATGGGAGAGAGGGATAGAAACATTAATGATGAAGAGAATCATTGGTCAGCTGCTCTGGCACGCCCCACACTAGGGGATCGAGCCCACAACCCGGGCATGGAATTGAACCCTGACCTCCTGGTTCATAGATTGATGCTCGACCACTGAGCGACGCCGGCGACACATCTGTCCTCTTGTTTGTTCCTCAGTTTGTAGAGACCATGTGCTTTCTTTGGCCTCAAACTCAGCAACAGCGAGTAGAGTCCTAACCATACCACCTTCTCCCTAGTTCAAAGTAGCCGGGGAAGGCTTTTAAGAACCCTTCCCTGGGTTGGGAATGGAAAAGGCAAAGGGATTAAGCAGTGCAGATGGGTAGTTACAGACCAGTCACAGATGTGCGGATCACAGGAAACATAGTCAACAATATTGTGATAACTGCGCATGGGACCAGGTGGGTATGGACCAATCATATACTAATCTGTAAAGTCCGTGATTGTCTAACCACTTTGCCGAACCTCTGAAACTGATTCAGAATATTATTGAATGTCCCTGTGATTGGAAAACACACCAAGAATGAATACATGTGACAAGATGGGCCTCCCTGGATAATCGGAGCTCATCTTCCCATCTCCTGTCTTATCCTTAATCAACCTGCAGAGTTCCATTGGCCTTAAAAGGGCAGCCTACTCCTAGCTCCATGGATTAGGGCAAGGCCATCTTGGAAGCCATGATTCTGCCTTCTGCATGTGGGCCCATAAACATGTAAACGCCACCGGTCCAAATGGCAGAGGGTTTCATTACTTCATCAGCAAGGCACGTGATTAATTTCTTTTTTTTAAATATATTTTATTGATTTTTTACAGAGAAGAAGGGAGAGGGATAGAAAGTTAGAAACAGATGAGAGAGAGACATCAATCAGCTACCTTCTGGAGATGTGCCCGCAAGCAAGGTACATGCCCTTGACCGGAATTGAACCTGGGACCTTTCAGTCTGGAGGCCGACGCTCTATCCATTGAGTCAAACCGGTTTTGGCGATTAATTTCTTGTTGATGCCCCATATGGTGTTGTAGTTTCAATTGCCACCACTGCTGCAAAAGCAGAAGGGAAACCAAGTCCATCCCTCACACGGGGTGAGTTTCCAGCACTCTACAGCTGTGTAAGAGGAATGCCAAAGGAATCTACCTTTCTGAAACTCTGCGAAACTAAATACAGCATCGCATACAAATGACTCGGCTCCCAGGAATCATGCATGTAAACCACCCTTATTATAATAATTATTATCAACCTCATTCATTTCCATCTCATTAATTTTCAAAGCACGGATCTGCTCCGCTCTCTCCTCCCAACCAGAGGAGCTTTGGATTTTAATTGTCCTCTCTCCTGTGATGGCGAAATCTAATAAAAATGGATTAGACGTGGCTTCTGGCTCGCCCACGACGTGATTGGATCAGGGCAGGCCACCCAGAGGCCAAAGGCAAGGGAAAACCCTTTGGTGGATGTGGACGTGGCGTCAGGTTCACGAGCCAGGGTAGCGGCGTGTCCAGTCTTCCTGCTCCCCATCCATGCAGGCATGATTCCGGGGTGCGCTTGCAGCGCCAGGCTTGGATCAGGTACCGTGTGAGTGAAGACGCTTCGGGAAGGAAAGCGCCATCCCGCTTCCAGGAGAACGAGGAGCGTAGGCTAACCTCCGGGGCCTCATCACGGGGAGCGTTGCTGGGAGCACCTCAAGATTCAGAACTAAACGAGGGAGCGGGAAAACGGAGGCTGTGCTGATCCCCTCAAAGGCGTTTCTGGAAGCCTGTGCTTTCTGGCTCCCGTGGCCCTCCAGCTCCCTCCAGCTCCCTTCACCTCCCTCCTCCCTCTGTCCTCCCAGTGCTGTTTGCCACGCAGATTCTCAGCCTACTTAGGATAAAGGCTGAGCTGCTGCTTAAAGAAAAGAAAGAGAGAAATAGGCCCAAGTAAAGGCACTTAGAAAAAGAGCATCCTTTTCTCTTGCTCTTTCTCTCTCTCTCTCTCTCTCTCTCTCTCTCTCTCTCTCTCTCTCTCTCTCTCTCTCTCTCTCTCTCTCTTTCTCGCAGCTACAAAAGTCTGAAAGCGAGCAGCCCAAGGCAGCAGTGGTTCAAAGACCCGGGTTCTTTCTAAGCTGGTCGCTCTCCATCCTCAGATTCCCACGCACCCCTCGATTTCTGTGCTCCCTCAGATTTGGTCTTCTGCAGTTCAGGCTGGGTGAAAGGAAACTTTTTATGCTCCAATATTTCGGGGTTCGTGGAAACATGGCTTCCTTAATGTTGTACCACTCGAGGAAAAAAAAAAAAACATGTTTGAATAGTGAGAATTTAGCCTGTGTCCGCAGGTGCTGCACATTTAGGCAGCCCGGTGAATATTAGTAGTATTTTCTACCTTAATATGTGAGCCCCTCAAAGTCCATCTCCGCCCCTGAAATGACTTGTCCTAATTTCAAGAAACCAGAGAAACAGGCTAATCTCTGCAAATCCCATTTCTGAGGTTCCGTCAGAGAGACCTAAATGGACTACTCTTGATCCCCAACACTGAACGGAGATAAGTGAAATAAGACAAACGCGCTTTCCGCTGTCTGTATCCGAAGCCGGAGAGGGATTCAGCGGGAAAAGGTTATCGGCCGGACATGTAATCCGATAGTTGTTTACTACCTATGGATAAAATTTCAATTTTGTGAGGCTCACAGAACGCTGGCATCCAACCAGGGTAATACACCCACAAACAGAAAGCCGCCAGCCAAACACATTTAGCGGCCGCAAACATCATTATCTAAAATACTACCAATCGGAAATTTGAAAGACACATCCACGGGAAAACTCCGTGCACAAGCCCAGTTTACTTTACACTTTACAGGCGTTGGATAGAAGGACTCTTGTTTGTATATTTATTTCATAGAGATGTCAGCGTGGAAAGACTGCTGCTACGATTTTCCGTTGATGGAAAGGCGTTGGAATGAATTCAAATACATTTTTTTTCCTATTTAAAAACATAGTACTAGAAGTCGAGGGTTTTAGCGCTGTAAAGATACCACACCTCCAAAGTTTTCAGTCTTTGATTAGATCTGGTAATGATTTTTTTTTTTTTCCCTAACGCAGCGTGATGCATAAGACGGCCTTGGGATCAGTCTTTGTAGACACGAATGCTGGATTCTTTTCTAGAATTTTCTTTAACAAGAAAAATAGACATTTTCTTTGCAAAGCTACTGAGGATCTTTAATATGGATGGCCCCAATCATACCTATGACTGTCCTTTTACTCTTCAAATACAGAAAGAGGAAAGCTACATATTTTGAAAAGTTTGGGATATTTCAGGTAGGCATTGAATTTAAAAAAATGCAGAAGAAACTAGATTATCCTCAGTTGAGAATTCTCTTCCTTGTTTCAGTCTTCCACAGTCTCAACTAATTCCCCGATCGAATGGCAAACCCCGGCCCTTTAGAAATACTGTCTAGATGTACGGCTGTTTGCCCCGGGATCCTCAAAACATCAAGCATAGCGTTCCTCTATTCACACATATCATTTGCTCACACATGAAAAGCAAGTATTGATCCGCGTGTCTCTTGCTAAATCAGTTTTATAGTCGCGCAATCAAGGGTCCGTGAAAGTCTCTCCTTCAGACCCGCAGACACATTAAACCTGAAATACGTTTCCTTCTAAACAGTCAGCTATTCTCTCCAAACTTGCACGGCTCCTTCTTTTGAGAGATTAAAATGTTCCCTTCTGCTCGACACACGGCCTGTCTCTGAACCCCCGAATACACACCCAGAGAATAGCCAGGCTTGGCAGGAAAACAGAAGAGTCTGCTGCCCGCTCTCCGTATTTCTCAGCCTTCGCCGTGCAGAGCAGAGTGGAGGTGCCTGCGTGTGCTTGTGGGCCTGCGTGTTCCTAAAGCGCTGAGCTCAGGGACCCCCCGCCGGGGAGGGCCGGGAGGCATCGCCCGGAGGCCTGCTTATGTAAGCCCACAGACAGGGCATCCTCCCGCCGCCCCGTGCCACTGTGCATATGGGGTGCTTAGTCACTCTTATGTAACCGGCGAGCCCGGCGCTGGAGAGTGCTGAGGGCATAATAAATTGTCTTCAAGAACCTGACGTGGGAGCCGGTGTCCCGGCTTGAAAAACTGCAGGTTTTCCAAACAAGTCAGGCAGCTTTGCTGGAGTGCCAGGCGACGTCTGGGTGGCCTCTAGGGGTTACATTCTTCAATGTCTACGATGTCCTTTTCAATGGACCCTCAAAACCACAGTCTTTTTGCTCCCCCCTCTTTGCCTTGCCAAGAAAGCATCCATTGACTGGAAGAATCAAATAAAACCGTGGATGATTACATGAGGTCTTTCTATGAACCTGTTATAACCCTCCTCATAAGTAATTTATTTTGCTTTTTTTAAAATACATTTTTATTGTTGATAGTATTTCAGATATCTCCCATTCCCCCCCCCACTTTCTCCTTCTCTGCCCCTTCCCACCCCCAGGTCTGCCCCACCCGATTGCCCACGCCCGTGGGTAAGATATAAGTAGATGAGTTCTTTGGGTCACCTCTCCTCAGCCCCCCAACTCCACACCGAGGTTTGGCAGCCTATTCCCTGCCTCCCTGCTTTGTGCCTCATTTTGTTGGTTGGTTCCTTTTGTTCATCAGATTGCACACTTTCCCTTTCATGCCCCTTCTCCGCATTTACCACAGGAGTTTACGCAAATTATAACAAAAGTAGAGGTTTGGCCAAAACCAGTTTGGCTCAGTGGAGAGAGCGTTGGTCTGCGGACTGAAAGGTCCCAGGTTCGATTCAAGTCAAAGGCATGTACCTTGGTTGCGGGCACATCCCCAATAGGAGGTGTGCAGGAAGCAGCTGATCAATGATTCTCTCTCATGGATGTTTCTAGCTCTCTGTCCCTCTCCCTTTCTCTCTGTGAAAAATCAGTAAAATATATTTAGAAAAAAAGAAAAAAGCAGAGGCTGGGCCTGCAGGCTTTCCTCTCTAACATTCCATGTGCTGGCATTTATGTCAGTGGCCATGTGTGGACAGCGAGGGGACCAGGGATGAGGGTAACCTGAGAATTAAACGCTGGAGCTGATTCAGATGCTACTTGACTTCCAGGCCAGCTAGAAAACGGACCTTCTCACCTTTTGTTATTGTCATTCTTATCATTGTCCTAATTCTTCTCTCTCTCTCTCTCTTTTTTTCTCTGCTCTCTCATTTTGAGCTGACATTGCCAAATAATAGAAGCACTGATGGGCACAACAAAAAACGCGATGCCTCTAACCCTCTAACACTAAGAAGGTTCCACATGCTCTGGAGCCGGTGGGAAACCTGGAAAGTCTAATCTAACAACATTGCATGTTTGGCCGATGCCTCCAGGACACAATGGATATTACTTAACAAGTCCAGGCAGACGCGAATGGATGCTCTCACCCTCACAGCACCGGGGAGGAGGCTGCTGGTGCTGATGTGGCAGCTGGCAATCCCAGGGGCTGCGTGCCTCCAGCAGCCCACGGAGAAGGCCCCTCACCAGGACATATGACCCAGAAGGACTGTCATCTTCTTATGTCCCATTGAAGACACCATATAAAACCTGAGAAGTTCCATGCAGAGACAAGACAGTGAAGGGTTTTTGTCACCCCGTGAGTTCACGCGAGGCCAAAGGGAGCATCTTGCCATATGTTTGGTTTCTTCTTCTGTGAAAACGCTAGTCTAGGGCAGACCGTGGATTTATTATTTTCATGGAATGTATTATTCTTATTATTTTATTTTTTAGTTAAGCCCCTAAGCTCCAACTTCCTGGTTTTGTGCTTTAAGTTCTACCCGCAAGACTTATCCTCTGCCTCTCTTGCTGCAGAGCTATTTAAGTGAGTTATACTGAGCCGGTATTTTCTGCAATCGGGGAGCTGACGATGCAGCCCTTTGCCGCCACTGTCTCAGTGAAATTTCAGCCCCCGGAAAGAACCGGGGGACTCGGGTTCATGGGCAGGTAGAAGTCTCACAAATCTCTATCTTTCTGCTGTGCTCCCTGCATTGCAATAAATCCCAGCTCAGAATTTACAGTGTCCTCAGACGAGCGCAGACAGGAAGCCAGCATGATCTCGGCCATTTCTCCAAGCTTATACAATATATCCACACCCCTTAATTCTGACAGGAAGAAAGAGGTGTTTTGCGTTCTTCCGAGGGCGCTGTTGGGAAAACAGTTTTTTGTAAGAGTGTTTCGGGGTGCCCCAGATCGCATAAGGCTCCTGCACATACAAGGTGTTCCGGTGGATGCTTGGAAAGCATTTAAGAAATCTCTCTCCACTTTGCTGTTCTAGGTGTCCCGGGTGGCATCTGTGACAATCATGAAAAGGGAAACTTGTCCCCTTGGCTTTGTCTGTCATTCTTGGCTTTCTCCCCCCTGCTCTGCCCATTACGCTGATCATCACCGAATGTTTTAAAGGGCACCCGCTTACTTGAAATCGGCTCTACTTTTAAGCATTGCACTCCCTGATAGCAAGGTCTCTGCCCTTATAATGTTGGGATCAGTAATCTACACTAATCTACACCAATAAGAATAAGATGCAAATTGACTGTACCTTTGTGAGGCCTACCA
>PVJN01037321.1:0-20961 GCA_004026805.1 Lasiurus borealis | reverse complement strand
TACTTGGGTATTTTTTCCTCCCGTGTCTTCTAGCTCACTGATGCGGTCCTCTGCTTCTTCTAGTCTACTTTTGATGCTTTCTATCGAGTTCTTTATGTCATTGTTCATTTCTTCTTGTTTATTCTGCACCTCATCTAGTTTCTTCTGCGTTTCTTCTTGCTGCTTCTTCACTTCCTCTTGGCTCTTCTTCCCTTCCTCTTGGCTCTTCTTCTCTTCCTCTATGCTCTTACCCATATTGTCGAATTTGTCTTCCAATCTTTTAAACCAGCTTATGATCGCTTCTCTGAACTCTTTCTCTGGCTGGCTTATTTCTGCTTCTATTTCGTTTACTTCCTTTTCTGGTGAAACCTGCCTTTCTGTCTTATGTGGGCTGTTTCTTTTTCTGCCTATGGTCTTTCTTCTCCGGGTGTCTGGCTATGTAGTTCTCTCTCCTACGTTGATGGGGAGAAGCACAAACGTGTGCTCCGTGGATCTCTGAGTCCGCTGCGTGTCCGTGGATCTCTGAGTCCGCTGCGTGTCCATGCTGATTGGAGAGCGGAGCTCTGGGTCCCCGGGTCCCCAGCTGTTTGATGTGTGCGCAGCTGCCGGCTTCAGATGGCTGCAGACATCCACCTCCCTCTGAAAGATGGCGCGGTCTCCACGCTCCTCCTGGGGGCTCGGGCGGGCAAAAACCCCTTTGCAGTGGGGCTGCCCGGCTGGGAGAGCCCCGTCCAGCAGTTCCCCGCTTTCTCCTGGAGGATAACTGGCTCTTAACTTGTCTCCAATCACTCCCAGTGTGACTCTCAGCCGCTCTCTCTCCTTCTGCCCAGCGACAAAGCTCCAGACGCGTCTGTTTACTCCGCCGCCATTTTCTCCTCCTCAGGGTCCCTTTTTCTCCACATCCTTGCCAACACTTGTTGTTTGTTGATTTGTTGATGGTTGCCATTCTGACAGGTGTAAGATGGTATCACATTGTCGTTTTGATTTGCATCTCTCGGATAATTAGTGACTTTGAACATGTTTTCATGTGTCTCTTGGCCTTCCTTCTGTCATCTTTCGAAAAGGTTCTATTTAGGGCCGTTGCCCATTTTTTATTTTATCATTTATCTTCCTTTTATGAAGTTGTATAAGTTGGCTGTAGATGTTGAAGATTAAATCTTTATCATTGATAACATTTGCAAATATATTCTCCCATACCGTAGTCTTTCTCATTGTTTTGTTGATGGTTTCTTTTGCTGTGCAAAAGCATTTTATTTTGATGTAGTCCCATTTGTTTATTTTTTCTTTAGCTTCCATTGCCTCCGGAGCAAGTATCAGTGAAGAAGTTCTTTTGGCATATGTCTGAGATTATGCTGCCTGTGGATTCCTCTATTATTTTTATGATTTCCCTTCTAATGTTTAAGTCCTGTATCCATTTTGAGTTTATGTTTGTATTTGGTGTAAGTTGGTGGTCCCGTTTTATTTTTTTACATGTATCTGTCCAATTTTCCCAACACCATTTATTGAAGAGGCTATCTTGTCTCCATTGAGTGTTCATGCCTCCTTTGTCAAATATTAGTTGAGCATAGTGGTTTGGGTGGATATCTGGGTTCTCTATTCTATTCCATTGGTCTATATGTCTGTTCTTGTGCCAGTACCAGGCTGTTTTGAGAACAGTTGCTTTGTAATATAGCTTGAAATCTGGTATTGAGATCCCACCTACTTTAATCTTCTCTCTCATAATTGCTGTGGCTATTCATGGTCTTTTTTTTGTTCCAGATGAATCTATGAAGAATTCTTTCTAGGTCTGTGAAATATGTTGTTGGTATTTTAATGGGTAGTGCATTGAATCTATAGATTGCTTTGGGTTGTGTGAATATTTTAAATATATTGATTCTCCCAATCCATGAGCATGGTATGCTCTTCCATCTGTTAACATCTTCCTCTATCTCTTTTTTCAGTGTCCTGTAATTTTATATATATAGGTCTTTTACCTCTTTAGTTAGGTTTATTCCTAGGTATCTTAATTTTTTTGGTGCAATGGTAAATGGGATTGCTTTTTTAATCTCTCTTTCTATAATTTCACAATTAGTGTATAGAAATGCCACAGATTTCTTGGTGTTAATTTTGAATCCTGCAACAATGCCGAATTCATTTATTAAGTCAATTAGTTTTGGGATGGTGTCCTTCGGGTTTTTTATGTACAGTATCATGTCATCTGCAAATAAGGACAGCTTTACTTATTTTTCTCCAATTTGGATGCCTTTTATTTCTTCTTCTTGTCTAATTGCAATGGCTAATACTTCCAGTACTATGTTGAACAGGAGAGGTGATAGTGGGTATCCTTGTCTTGTTCTTGGTCTTAGGGGAAATGGTTTTAGTTTTCGCCCATTGAGTATGATGTTAGCTGTGGGTTTATCATATATGGCTTTTATGATGTTGAAGTATGCTCCTTCTATTCCCACTTTGCTGAGAGTTTTTATCAAGAAAGGGTGTTGGATTTTGTCAAATGCTTTTTCTGCATCAATTTCTATGACTATGTGACTTTTATCTATCAATTTGTTTATGTGATGTATCACGTTTATTGATTCGCGGATATTGTACCATCCTTGATTCCCTGGGATGAATCCTACTTGGTCATGGTGTATGATCTTTCTGACATACTGCTGGATTCGATTTGCCAGTATTTTGTTGAGAATTTTGGCATCTATGTTCATGGGGGATATTGGTCTGTAATTCTCTTTCATTGAGTTATATTTATCGGGTTTTGGTATTAGGGTGATGCTGGCTTCATAGAAGGAGTTTGGAAGTGTTCCTTCCTCTTGAATTTTCTGGAATAGTCTGAAAAGAATGGGTTTTACTTCTTCTATGTATGTTTGGTAAAATTCCCCTGTGAAGCCTTATGGCCCTGGGCTTTTGTTTGCTGGAAGCTTTTTGATGATTACTTTAATTTTTTCCTTAGTTATCGGTGTGTTGAGATTTTTAGAATCTTCCTGTGAGAGTTTTGGAAGGTCGTGTTTTTCTAGGAGTCTGTCCATTTCCTCTAGTTTGTGAAATTTGTTAGAATAGAGTTGTTCATAATACTTTTTAACAATCTTTTGTATTTCTCTGGTGTCTGTATTTATTCCCCCTCTCCATTTCTGATTTTGTTTATTTGGGTCATCTCTCTTTGGTTCTTGGTGAGCCTGGCTAGAGGTTCATTAATCTTGTTTATTCTTTCGAAGAACAAGCTTTTTGTTTTGTTGATTTTTTGTATCATTTTGTTGGTCTCTACATCATTCATTTCTGCTCTGATCTTTATTATATCCTTCCTTCTGCTCACAGTGGGTTTTTCTTGTTGCTCTCCTTCTAATTCTTTGAGTTGTTGAGTTAGGTGATTCATTACCATTTTTTTCCTGTTTTTTAAGATAGGTCTGTAGAGCTATAAACTTTCCTCTCTGTACTGTTTTCATTGTGTCCCATAGCATTTGTGTTGTTGTGTTTTTATTGTCATTAGTCTCCAGAAAATTTTTAATTTCTTCTTTTATTTGATTTATAACCCAATCATTGTTTACTAACATGCTATTCAACTTTCAAATGTTTGAATGTTTTGAAACGTTTTTATTGTAGTTTATTTCTAATCTTATGCCATTGTGGTCTGAGAAAATGCGTGATATGATTTCAATCTTTTTGAATTTGGGGAGACTTTGCTTTTGACCCAATATGTGGTCTATTTTTGAGAATGTCTCGTGTGCACTTTAGAAGAATGTGTATTCTGTAGATTTGGGGTGAAATTCTCTGAAGATGTCAATTAGGTCCATCTAATCTTGTGAGTTATTTAGAATTGCTGTTTCTTTGCTGATTTTTTGTCTAGAGGATTTGTCCAGAGATGTCAGTGGTGTATTAAAATCCCCTACTATGATTGTATTGTTGTTGACCTCTCCCTTGATATCATCCAGGAGTTTTTTTTATGTATATAGGGGCTCCTGTATTAGGTGCATATATGTTTATCAGAGTTATATCTTCTTGATGAATTGCTCCTTTTAGTATTATGTAGTGTCCTTCCTTATCTCTTGTTATAGCCTTTACTTTGAGGCCTATTTTATCAGATATAAGTATTGCTACCCAAGCTTTTTTCTCATTTCTATTTGCCTGAAAAATGTTTTTCCATCCCTTCACTCTCAGTCTGTGTGAATTTTTTTCTCTGAGGTGGGTCTCTTTTGACAGCAAACATATGAGTCCTGTTTTCTTAACCATTTAGCTACGCTATGTCTTTTGTTTGGTGTATTTAAACCATTTATGTTTAATGATATTATTGACATATTTTACCTTAGTGTTTGTGCTGTTTTTTTCTTTTCTTTTCTCTTTCTTCTTTTTACAGCAGTCCCTTTATCATTTTTTGCATTATTGGCTTGGAAGTGATAAACTCTCTTAGCCCTTTCTTGTCTGTAAAGCTCCTGATTCCACCTTCAATTTTGAATGATAGCACTGATGGATATAGTATTCTTGGGTTTAGACTATTGTTTTGCCTCACTTTATATATTTCATTCCATTCCCTTCTGGCCTGGTGTGTTTCTGTTAAGAAATCAGTTGCTATTCTAATAGGAGACCCCTTGTAGGTAACTTTCTGTCTCTCTCTGGCTGCCTTTAAGATTTTTACTTTGTCGTTAGTGTTTGCCAATTTAATTATGATGTGTCTTGGTGTCAATTTTTTGAGGTTCAGCTTGTTTGGGACTCTGTACTTCTTGGACTTTCATATTTTTTTCCTTGACAATATCAGGGAAATTTTCTGTCATTATTTCTTCAAATAAGTTTTCCATTCCTTCCTTTTCTTCCACTTCCAATTAAACATATGTTGTTTCATTTTGTGTTGTCCCAAAGCTCCCTTAGGCTCTATTCTTGTTTTTTAAGTCTTTTTGCCTGTTTGTGTGTTTTTTCCTACCTTGTCTTCTAATTCGCTGATGTGGTGCTCAGCCTCTTCTACTCTACTGTTTAGGCCTTCCATTGTGTTCCTTATTACAGCTATGTCGTTCTTCATCTCCTCTTGGTTTCTTTTCATGTTAGTGATATTCTCATTCAGCTCCTTATAGTTCTCATTGAGTTGTGTGATATTGTCCTTGAATTGTGTGTATTTGTCTTCCATCCGTTTAAATATCCTTAAAACCATTACTCTGAACTCTTTCTCTGAAAGGCTGCTCACTTCAATTTCATCTAATTCCCTTTCTGGTGATTCCTCTTTTTCTTTCCTTTGGGGATTGCTTTTATGTCTTCCCATGTTTTCTTGTAATGTTTTAATTGTAGATCTGATTGTTTTACTACCTAAGTTTTTTTGTTTGTTTGTTTGTTTTGGTGTGTGTTTTTTTTTGGCAGGGATGGTGCTACTGGTGTATTCTCTCAGTTCTCCTCTGTTGGTTAATTTATCGTAGTTTCCTATTTGAATTATTTGGGTTCTCTTGATGTAGATCTGCGAGCTTGAGTAGCACAACTGTGGTGTCTAGAAGTTGGCTACCGTGAAGAGGAGTGTCCCTATTTTTGTTGTTTTGCACCCTTAATTGAGATCACGCATGCCCAGCAGGGGTATACAGTGGCACCAAGAACCTGTCTGTTGGGGTGATGTGTTTCAGGGGCCTACACCCAGGAAAGGAGTGGCTGTGGTGTCCAGAGTTAAAAAATCAAACCCGCGGGGGTTCCCAGTGGCTCCCAGGCACTGTTTAGGGGGTGAACCACCAGAAATATGCTGCTGAAAACCCGCCTTGGGTGGCAGCTTCAAGGGTGCACTGCAAACACTGGTGACCACAAACCAAATAGGAGGGTACGCCACAGACAGGGTGACCAGAACACACAAACACAGGGTCTAAGGTGCCACAGATGGGGCGACCCTGGCGCACAAATGCAGGGACTAGGGTGTCTGCAAGCTGGCCCGAAGGCCCGCTGCAGATGTGCGTGGAAGCGCTTTGACCTGGGAGTTCTGCAGGTGGGGACTAGTGTGCAACCGCAGCTGAAACTATAGCTGTGGCGACCTTCATGCACAATCACAGGGACTAGGGTGTTCGCCAAGTGGTGCGAAGGCCTGCTGCAGATGTGCATGGAAACACGTTGACCCAGGAGTTCTGTAGGCAGGGACTAGACCCTGACGCGCAAACACAGGGACTAGGGTGTCTGGAAACTGACGCGAGGGAATGCTGCACACAGTGAGCATGGTGCCCAGGAAGGTCACAAGCCTGGACCCCTACGTGGCTGCTGCTGCAGCTGCGCTGATGTCACTGGGGAGGGGGAAGTTGCACTCACTGCTTTGGAGGCAGAGGTCCCAGGGTCTGTGGGAATGCAGGGTCCATAGGTCTGTGGGACTCTGGCTGGAATGGTTGTTGGGTCGCAGGGCAACTCCAATGCCTGTCTAGCTGGCGGTGTTGGTGTGTTCCCAAAGAAAGGTCCTGTTTCCCTTCAAGATGGTGTGGGTTCCACACCCGAGTTCCACAGTCCAGGGAATGAAAGCCGTGATGGCAGTCTCTCCCCATCCAAGAGAGCCTGGACCGCCAGCCTCCACTGCTCCTGCAAGATTCCACTATCCCTCACTCAATCACACACCCACTACACCCACCCACACACTCTCTTTTTGTCCTCTCACTCACTTCCTCTCCCTCACCTCCATCCTGCCAACTGCCATCATCCCCTAATCTCTGGCTATGCTGTTTTAGAAGCCCAGCCTGGTAGTTTTAAAAGTGTGCCAGCTGCTTGGACACGAGGGAGAATGAGAGTTTGCACACTTGTCCTCTTTCCTCTTCAGATCCTTGCTTCTGATTGCTGATCCCAATATATAGAATAATCCCTTTGGGGACACCCTAGGAGACAGCAGAGGAAAGGTGTTTTTCTGGAACCTGGGGATCAGAGTGGGGAGTGATCTGATCTGGGCAGCCCATTCCCACAAACCAGTATTGAGTGCCACAGGAAAAACAGGATCTAAGCACAGGCTGGAGAGGACTTAGTCTCAAAGGTCAATCCAGAAACATTGCCACCCAGGGGCTGAAACACAAATTGACTCTTGTGTAATCACAAATAAAGGAATAAAAAAATTAAGACACACTCCCTTCTTAAAAATCAGGACTGGCTTACAATACTGAGGAGCAGTGGAATGCAGGGAACTGCAATACTGTCCTGAGTAGGAAACAGGCACAACAAACAGAACAATAAGGAAGTGAATGAATGACCTTCACTACTGCACATTCTATTTATTTTATTTTTTTCAATTTTTACTTAAGAAATTATTTTTTTTACTCACTTGATTTTACCTTTTTAATTATTACATTTTTATTTTCAAACAGTATTATTACTACTGCTATTTTACCTTATTTAACAAAAAGTGTCATTTTATTTTCTTTTTATTTTACTTTGGGATTAGTGTTCTACATTTTATTTTCATTTTTTCTTTAGCATCGTTTTACTCTATCTCAACTCTACCTATATGCCATCAATCTCTTCCTAACTTTTCCCCTTTTGTTGCACTGTGTCTCTTACCCTTTTCTTACTTTAGATTTTCCCTATTCTTTTTTTTATCCCCTGTTAAAATTTCACTCTACTTATATATCTAATTCCCAATCCCCTGCTCCATACAAACATCTCCCTTCTCTGTCTTCACTATCCAAAAATTGTTTTTCTCTCTGTCATTTTGTTGGTGTGTGCTTGAATGTTTTCAATTTTTATGATTTTTTAAAGATTGTCTTGCTTATTCTTTTTTTGCATTGTTTTGTTTATATAATGCTTCTGTTTTCCCCTTCCTTGCTTGATATTAGTTGTTATTTGTAGTTTTTATTAATGTACTGGTACTTGTTGCTGACATTTATTGGGATTAATAGCTGTTCTATTGGAGTTTTCTCCCTATCTATCTATCTATCTATCTATATTGTTCACTTCTCTTTCTTATTCTCTTGATCTTTTCTCTTACTTTTTTTTCCCTTCCCAATTTTATTTTGGCACCCCTTTCTTACTATTTTTTTTTTCATTTTCATTTCTCTCTTCTTTCTCTCCTCTCCCCTAATTTGCCTCTTTCTTGTGGTCACCTTTATTTGTGGTTATTAATATCATGAATACATTTCTCCTCAGTGCCTTGTGCATTGTACCTGGTTGTGTTGTATTTATTAATGTAGGAGAGAGAAGTACATAACTAAACACCTGGAGAAGAGAGACCATGGGGAGACAAAGAAACATCCCACATATGAAAGAAAAGCAGGTATCACCAGAAAAGGAAGTAAATGAAATAAAAGCAAGTAACTTGCCAGAGAAAGTATTCAGAGAAATGGTCATAAAGTGGCTGAAAAGAATGGAAAACAAATTCGACAACATGAGTAAGAACCAAGAAGAAATGAAGAAGAACCAATAACAGATGAAAAATTGTATCACTGCTGAAAAGAACTCAATAGAAAGCATCAAGTGTAGGCAAGAAGGAACAGAGGAGCACATCAGTGAGCTAGAAGACAAGGTAGAAAAAAAATACCCAAGTAGAGCAGATACTAGAAAAAAAATTAAAAAGGAGGAGGAGAGCCTAAGAGAACTTTGGGACAACACAAAACAAAACAAAATCCTCATAATAGGGATACGAGAAGGTGCAGAAACTGAGCAGGGAATAGAAAATCAGTTTGAAGAAATGACAGAAAACTTCCCTAATATGGGGAAGAAAAAGCCCACACAAATCCAAGAAGCTCACAGAGTTCCAAGCAAAAGGAACCCCAAAAGACTGATGCCAAGGCACATTATAATTAAATTGGCAAACATCAACAACAAAGTAAGAACCTTAAAAGTGTCCAGAGAGAGACAGAAAGTTACCTACAAAGGAACCCCATCAGACTAGCAACTGATTTCTCAACAGAAACTCATCAGGCCAGAAGGGAATGGGATGAAATATAAAAGGCATACAAAGGAAGGGTCTGAATCCAAGAATACTGTACCCATCAAAGCTTTCAATCAAAATTGAAGGTGAAATCAGGAGCTTCTTCACAGACAAAAAAGGACTAAGGGAATTTATTACCACCAAACCAACAATGCAAGAAATGCTAGAGGGTTTGCTTTAAAATAAGTAAATAGAAAGTGAAGAAGAAACACAGTGCTAAAGAATAAAAATGGCAACAAATAAGTACCTATCAACAATAACTGTAATTAGGACCAACTAGAAATTAAGCATACACTTACTGAAATAAAAAATATTATACAGAGACCTAACAGCAGACTAGAGGAAAGCAAGAATCAAATTAAAAATTTGAAATACAAAGAATCAGAAAACACTCAAATGGAAAATAATCCAAAAATAATCAAAAGACATAGGGTAATGGATTGGATAAGAAACTTGACCCATATATATACTGTCTACAAGAAACTTACCTCAGAAAAAAGACACAGATGGATTGGCAAATGGAAATGGAAAAATAGTCTGGGGTAGCAATACTTATATTAGACAAATTAGGTCTCAAAGTGAAGGACATAACAATAGATGAGGAAGGCCACTTTATAATACTAAAGGGAACAATCCAACAAGAAGAAATAACACTGTTAAATATATACACACCCAATACAGAAGCACCTAAATACATAAAATACTCCTGGAGGATATCAAGGAAGAGATTGACAACAATATAATCATAGTAGGAGACTTTAATACCCCACTATCACCTTTGGGCAAATTTTATAAACAAAAAATGAGCAAAGAAACATCCATCCTAAATGACTCACTAGACCAGGTAGAATTAATTGACATCTTCAGAATATTTCACCCCAAAGCCACAGAATATACATTCTTCTCAAGTGCACGTGAGTCATTTTCAAAGATAGACCATATACACAGTCTCTTCAAATTCAAGAAGATAGAAATAATATCAAGCATTTTCTCAGATCACAGTGGCATAAAACTGGAAATCAACTACCATAAATGCAATCCAAAGAAATCAAACACATGGAGACTAAACAGCATCCTGTTAAACAATGACTGAATAACCAAAGAGATCAGGAAGAAATAAAAAACATCATGGCAACAAATGACAATGATAACACAACATTCCAAAATCTATGGGACACAGTGAAAGCAGTCTTGAGAGAGAAGTTCCTAGCTCTGTAAGCCTACTACAAAAAAAAAAAAAGAAACAATGATAATAGATTACCTAACCCTACAACTCAAAGAGTCAGAAAGAGAGCAACAAGAAAATCCCATTGTAAAACCAAGATGGCAGCATAAGTGAACACCTAAACGACTGCCTCGCACAACAATTTCAAAACAACAACTACAAGACAGAAAGGATATTATCCAGTAGAACAGGAAAATTGGCTGAGTGGAAATTCTACAACTAGAAGGAAAGAGAGGGGCTCACAGAGACTCAGAAGAGCTGCAAAAAGCTGAGGTACAGAGATGTGCATGTGGAGAGAGCAGGCAGTGGTGTGCCTGGCTGGCTTCCTATGGCGGGAGTGAGATGGAGAATCCCGACAGCACTGAACCCCTTATCCTACTGTATTGAACCCCAGCTCTGGGAGAGACTCACACAGGGGGAGGCTCGGTTGTGAAAAGGGAGGAGTGCAGGGAAATTTAGAAGAGCCACAAAAAGGCAGAAGTCTGTGGTGTGCACATTTATGTGCACAAAGAGGATAGAATGCTGACTATGCCATCGGCTTTCTCTAGTGGGTGGGAGACAGAGCTTCCCAACTGCACCAGTTCAAACTGCACTGAACCCGAGTTTCTAGTTAGATCCTGGAGACCCAGACTCATACAGGTCTCTGAGTGCAAAGGAACTGAAAAGGCAGAGGAGTAGAAGCACTCATACGTGTGCACACAGAAAGGGCTGCAACGATTACCATTAGATGCTTGAAACCCAGGGGCCATCTGCTAAGCCCGGAGACATCATGCCATCTAAGCTGAACAGAGAGACTTTTGAAGTTTTGCAGGTCTTGCATCATAAGGCTGATTCCAGCACAGAAGTTCTTTTGGCATAGTGAAAATGCAGAGACAAAGAAAGAGTTCACAAACGAAAGAAATGGAGAAAAACAAATGACTGGCTATACAGTTCAAAACCACACTTATAAGGTTTTTCAAGAACTTCCTAGAAAAGATGGATAAATTTAGTGAGACGCAAAAGGAGAAGAAAAAGGACCAACTAGAAATTAAACATACACTGACTGAAATAAAATATATTATACAGAGACCTAACAGCAGACTAGAGGAAGGCAAGAATCAAGTCAAAAATTTGAAATACAAAGAATCAGAAAACACTCAAATTGAAAAGCAAAAAGAAAAAATAATCCAAAAAATGTGAAGATAGTGTAAGGAGCCTCTGGGACAGCTTCAAATGTGCCAACATCAGAATTGTGGGGGTGCCAGAAGAAGATAGAGAACATGATACTTAAAACCTATTTGAAGAAATAATGAATGAAAACTTCCCACACCTGATGAAAGAAATAGACTTACAAGTCCAGGAAGCACACAGATCCCCAAACAATAGAAATCCAAACAGGACCACACCAATGTACATCATAATTAAAATGCCAGGAGCAAATGAAAAAGAAAGAATATTAAAAGCAACAATAGAAAAACAATTAATTTTTACAAGGAAGCCCCCATACAATTTCCAGCTGATTTCTCAACAGAAACGATGCAAGCCAGATGGGAATGGCAACAAATATTCAAAGTGGTCAATAGCAAGAATCTACAACCAAGATTATTCTACCCAGCAAAGCTATCATTCAGACTTGAAGGGCAAATAAAGAGCTTCACAGATAAGAAAAAAACTAAAGGAGTTCATCAACTCCCAACCAAAGTGAATCCAAAAATCAAGTGAATTAAAAATCTGACTAACAGAATAAACTGGTGAATATAATAGAATCAGGAGCATAGAAAGGGATTGGACTGACAATTCTCAGAGGGAAAGGGGTGAGGGGGGTGCATGGAGAGATTGGAGAATAATCATCCTCAGACTGTTCCAAAAAATTTAAAAAATAGGAACACTTTCAAGCTCCTTCTATGAAGCCAGCATCACCCTATTACCAAAAGCAGATAAAGACAACACAATGAACATGAATTACAGGCCAATATCCCTCATGAACATAGATGCCAAAATCCTCAACAAAATTCTAGCAAATCAGATCCAGCAGTACATCAGAAAGATCATACACCATGACCAAGTAGGATTTATCTCAGGAATGCAAGGATGGTAAAATATCCGCAAATCAATAAACGTGATACATCACATAAACAAATTGAGAGATAAAAATCACATAGTCATATCAATTGATGCAGAAAAAGCATTTGAAAAAATATAATACCCTTTCTTGATAAAAACTCTCAACAAGTGGGAATATAAGGATCATGCCTCAACATAATAAAAGCTATATATGATAAACCCACAGCTATCATACTCAAAGGACAAAAAAATAAAACCATTTTCCTTAAAAACACAACAAGACAGGGATGCCCACTCTCATCACGCCTGTTTGACATAGTACGGGAAGTATTAGCTATTGCAATTAGACAAGAAGAAGAAATAATAGGCATCCACAATGGAAAAGAAGAAGTAAACTGTCCTTGTTTACAGATGCCATGATATCTTCTATAAAAATCCCAAAAGACTCCATAAAAAATTAATGGACTTAATAAATGAATTTGGCAATGTAGCAGGGTACAATATTAAGACCAAGAAATCTATGGCATTTCTATACACCAATAGTGAACTTACAGAAAGAGAGACTTTAAAAAGCAATCCCATTTACCATTGCACCAAAAAAGCTAAGATACCTAGGAATAAACATAAACTTAACTAAGGAAGTGACAGATCTATACATGGAAAACTACAGGACATTGAAAAAAAGAGACAGAGGAAGACAAACAGATGGAAGAGCATATCATGCTTATGGATTGGGAAAACCAACATCATTAAAATGTCCATACTATCCAAAGCAATCTATAGATTCAATGAACTCCTCATTAAAATACCAAGGGCACCTGAAACCGGTTTGGCTCAGTGGATAGAGTGTCGGCCTTCGGACTGAAAGGTCCCAGATTTGATTCTGGTCAAGGGCATGTACCTGGGTTGTGGGCATATCCCCAGTAGGGGACGTGCAAGAGGCAGCTGATCAATGTCTCTCTCTCATTGATGTTTCTAACTCTCTATCGCTCTCCCTTCCTCTCTGTAAAAAATCAATAAAATATATTTTTAAAAAAATACCAAGGGCATATTTCACAGACCTAAAAAGAACTCTCTAAAAATTTATCTGGAATAAAAAAAAAGTCCCTGAACAGCCACAGCAATCCTGAGAAAAAAGAATAAAGTAGGTGGGATCTCAATACCAGATTTCAAGCTGTATTACAAAGCCACTGTTCTGAAAGCAGTCTGGTACTGGCACAAGAACAGACATATAGACCAATGGAATGGAATAGAGAATCCAGATATTGACCTAAACGACTATGCTCAATTAATATTTGACAAAGGAGGCATGAATATAAAATGGAGTTAAGACAGTGTCTTCAATAAATGGTGTTGAGAAAATTGGACAGATACATAAAAAAAATGATACTAGACCACCAACTTATACCATACACAAAAATAAACTCAAAATGGGTACAGGTCTTAAACTGATGGAAAACCATAAAAGTACTAGAGGAATCCACAGGCAGCACAATCTCAGATATATGCCTGCCGGAAACCAAACCTTGTCTCACTAATAGAAAGATGTGAACAGGAGACCAGAAGGCTGGTCAACCTTAATTGCTCTGAAAGGTCAGAGCTAATCACTCACTGTTTAGTTGAAACATTGTTAGCTGAAGCAGCCTCTACCTGTTTGTTTCATGTGAATTTCTGTTCTTGTAATTTCCTGCCTAAAGGCTATGGGTGTGTCCCAAAGTCTTAATAAAAGGGAGAAAAAAGCCAAAGCAAGAGGTAGTCCTTTGCACTAGAGGAGGGCTCCCACCTGGCCCCCCAATATCGCCAAATTAATGCTTTTCTAGTCTCTCTTTTCATTTGCATGCAGCCTTCTCCAGAACCTGAACCCTGAACGGGAACACATAACCACGTGGGATGTGAAAGAGGTTCCCACATATGCCAAAGGAACTTCTTCACTGATACTGCTCCTAGGGCAATGGAAGCTAAAGAGAAACTAAACAAATGGGACTACATCAAAATAAAAAGCTTTTGCACAGCAAAAGAAACCATCAACAAAACAACAAGAAAGCCCACTGTATGGGAGAACATATCTGCAAATGTTATCACTGATAAAGTTTAATCTCCAACATCTACAGCCAACTTATATAACTTAATAAAAGGAAGATAATTGATCCAATAAAAAAAAAATGGGCTATGGCCCTAAATAGAATCTTTTCAAAAGATGTCAGAAGGAAGGCCAAGAGACTCATGAAAATATGTTCAAAGTCACTAATTATCTGAGAGATGCAAATCAAGATGACAATGCTATACCATCTCACACCTGTTAGAATAGCAATCATCAACAAATCAACAAACGACAAGTGTTGGTGAGGATGTGGAGAAAAAGGAACCCTCGTGCACTGCTGGTGGGAATGCAGACTGGTGCAGCCACTGTGGAGAACAGTATGGAGTTTCCTCAAAAAACTAAAAATGGAAATCCCATTTGACCCAGCAGTCCCACTACTAGGAATATATCCTAAGAAACTAGAAACACCTCTATGTTCACAGCAGCACAATTTACAATAACTAAGATTTGTTAACAGCCTAAGTGCCCGTCAGCAGATGACTGGATTAAAAAACTATGGTACATCTACACAATGAAATACTATGCTGCCATCAAATAGAAGGAATTCTTACCATTTGCAGTAACCTGGATGGAACTGGAGAGCATTATGCTAAGTGAAATAAGCCAGTCAATGAAAGAAAAACACCATATGATCTCACTCATTTATGGATAATAAAGAACATTATAAACTGATGAACAAAAAGATAGATACTGTACAGAGGCAGTAAAACATCAGATTATCAAATTACAACAGGAAGGTTAGGGAGAGGTGGATACATAAGAGATCAACCGAAGGATTTGTATGTATGCATTTAAGCATAACCAATGGATGCAAGACACTAGGCGGTGAGGGCATGTATGAGATTGCAAGTGGGGGATATTCGGAAGATATGTACACATGTAATACATTAATAAAAAAATGGGAAAAAAGGAAATTGATGGTCCTTAATCCCAGTCACAAAGGAACTAAGAATGAATGAGAGACCCAAGGCTAACTATGGGCCAGAAGGAGCAACTCAGACCTTTCAGTGAGCAGCCCAGTGACAACATAAATCCCTGAATGACTGAGGAAATGATGAATCTGGAGTGTGAGCAGGATGAGATTCAGGGTATGAATATTGCAGGAGGCACGACAGTGATGGCTACATACCTGATTGTGAGCACCAAAAATCCTAAGTGGAGGGCGCACCATCACAGTCCTTCCCCAACCTGCAAGGTTCAGCCATAAAACCAGACAAGCCTGCCAGTCCCCAGCTTAGGCCCTATCATGGCCTTTGTGTCTTCCCTTCCCCCCATAGCAGGAGAACCCCAGAGGTCCGTTGCCCATTTTTTTTAATTAGATCATTTATCTTCCTTTTATTAAGTTGTATAAGTTGGTTGTAGATGTTGGAGATTAAACCTTTATCAGTGATAACTTTTGCAAATATGTTCTCCCATGTAGTGGTCTTATTATTTTGTTGATGGTTTCCTTTAATGTGCTTTAAAAGCCTTTTATTTTGATGTAATCCCATTTGTTTATTTTCTCTTTAGCTTCCATTGCCCTTGGAGCAGTATCAGTGAAGAAGTTCTTTTGGCATATATCTGAGATTGTGCTGACTATGGATTCCTCTAATATTTTTATGGTTTGCCATCTTATGTTTAAGTCCTGTATCCATTTGGTGTTTATTTTTGTGTATGATGCAAACATGTTCTTTATTCCTTTCTCCCTTTCTGCCTCTTCTGGTAACTT
Organism: Lasiurus borealis; assembly: GCA_004026805.1. NCBI lineage: Eukaryota > Metazoa > Chordata > Mammalia > Chiroptera > Vespertilionidae > Lasiurus > Lasiurus borealis. The sequence continues at coordinate 5,066 of PVJN01037321.1, read as the reverse complement.
GCTATATTAATATTGTTACATTTCATGTTGTCCCATAGGTCCCTTAAACTGTCCTGTTTTTTAATTGTTTTTTTCTTTTTGGTTCTCTGCTTGAGTGACATAGAGAAAGAAGATGGGGCAGAACACCAGTTATTCTTTATCCTCTTAGGATAAAGAATATCTAGGTATAGTTATGGAAGTTTGCCAGCATAATCTGCAAATTTACAGAAGAAACCAATCCTGCCAACACTTGGATCTTAGATCTCTAGCCTCCAGAATTATGAGGAAATAAATTTCTCTTGGTTAATCCACTCAATCTGCTACTTTGTTGCAGCAGCCCTAAAAGACTACTACAGGGACGGCATATAGAAAAGTGTATAGGAAAGGCATTCAGGATGATGCCCAGCCTCTGGAGTCTGCTATACCTGGGCTGGATCCTAGATATTTCACCCACAATTTAAAACTCTGAGCAAGGTACTTAACTTCTCTAACTTGGGTTTCTTATATGTAAACAGGGATAATAAAATCTACTCTCTAAGATAATTTGTGTTAACATCACTTATCATTTACTATATGCATTGTGAAAATATCAGGTGTGAATTAAATGGGATTAATGTAGATAATATGTTTAATACAATGTCAAGCGTGGAGTTAGAGAGTAACAAATAAATATATATATATATATATATATATATATATATATATATATATATATATATATATTATTATTATTATTAAATATGTGCTCTATAAGAAATACTTTTTTTCTAGAAAAATCCACAAATATTTTTCTAGGGAATTGAGACTATTCTTTAGCAATTACTACTATATGATAGTTTAAGCAAGCATGCTAATGATTGAAGATTCTGTCAGTATTTTGTTGGAAACTATTTTCCTAATAAATGTGTAATTTTAAAATATTTGCTATATTTTAAACTGAAATTTTTATGTCTCAGGGACTATTTAAATGTGAACACATGTTTAAAGTACACATATCAATTGGAGTTTAATTTTTTATTTGAGAAAAACATGTCTACATATACACTTTAGCATTGCATAAAGGCTCTTCTGTACTCTAACAAGTGATGTTTTATGCCCTAAACATATTGAAAATTTGAGTGCAGTTCCACAAATAAGCACTAGAAAGCACTTTTGTAAGGCAAACTCAGGCTTCCCTACTAAAAATAGGTGGGTTTTCCTGGTAAAGTGAAGTCATTCTAAGTTGCTTTTCTCTCATTTAATAGTAAGATATTCAACCTGCTTAAACATGAGAAATGGAGAAGAAATGATTTATTCAGATATTCTAAAAGAGATATTACAGGGAGCAATCTTAAAAACCCTATGAATGTAGGACTTAATGGGGCACCATATTATGTAGAGAGGGCCCAGAAAACAAGGAATTTCGTGGTGGATAGTGCTTAGTCCTTTTTTGAATATTTTAAGATCAGCACTTATATGTATATCTTTAAAGTAATTTTTATTGTTTCCAGTTTGTGCTTCCACAGGCAACTGATGCTGTGTGGATGGAACAGATAAAGAAATGAGTGGGAGAGAGAATACCTAGCAATTCAGTTTGGGACTTTTCATTTTCACCTCTATGCACTTCATCAGCAGCTCCAGTTTTCAGAACAGTTTAGTACTGTCTATTGAGGAGTAGCGTCAGTTCAGGAGACCTGGTCCTTGCCCAGTTCACCCACCAGACTGTGTGTCTTAGGGATCTTGAGGCTATGCTACTGATGAGAGAATTTATTTTAGTTTTCCTTCTCTCTCACTGATACTTCACCCCTGGCTGATCTTCCTTCTCAATCTCCTGCCTGACTCTCAAGTGTGCCTAAGACTCTCTCTTCTGCAGGCAAATGGAATGGACTTTTGCTTGTTTGATTTTTTATTAATAATTATGGAAAATTGTTACATATTCTGAAGAAGTAAGGAGAAGAGGGAAATCTAATTCTCAGTGGATATATATATATATATATATATATATATATATATATATATATTTCATTGATTTTACAGGAGAAGGGAGAGGGATGAGAGAGTCAAACATCAATCAACTGCCTCCTCCATGCCTCCTACTGGGGATAGAGCCTGCAACCAAAGTATGTGCCCTTGACCAGAATCAAACTCAGGACCTTTCAGTTCACAGGCTGATGCTCTATCTACTGAGCCAAACTGGTTAGGGCCGTGTGTGTGTGTGTGTGTGTGTGTGTGTGTGTGTGTGTGATCTCATGTAGTAGTTTAGGTATAGGTATCTTGATATTAAGAAAGAATCTGTCAGTTGGATGATATTTTATTTCTTTTAAAAAATGTTTTATTGCCAAGACTGGTTTGGCTCAGTGGATAGAGCGTCGGCCTGCGGACTGAAAGGTCCCAGGTTCGATTCCGGTCAAGGGCATGTACCTTGGTTGTGGGCACATCCTCAGTAGGGGGTGTGCAGGAGGCAGCTGATCGATGTCTCTCTCTCATCGATGTTTCTAACTTTCTATCCCTCTCCCTTCCTCTCTGTAAAAAAATCAATAAAATATATTAAAAATAAAAAAAAATGTTTTATTGATTTTAAAGAGGGAGAGGAAGGTAGAGGGAGAGAGAAACATTGATGAGAGAGAACCATCGATCAACTGCCTCCTGCATGATCCCTACTGGGGATTGAGCCCACAATCCAGGCATGTGCCTGATAAGGAATTGAACCTTTGCCCTCATGTTACATGGGACAATGCCCATCCAGCTGAGCCACTCTGGCAAGGATGATTGAATGTCATTTTCTATTCTGTCTTCTCACCTTCTCTGCAAAGCCTGTGTAGTCTGTGGAGGATGCCAGCTCTATTTTTTATTCTCAGTGTTTGTTTTCTATCCCAGTGGTAGGCAAATTCATTAGTCAACAGAGCCAAATATCAACATTACAACGACTGAAATTTTTTTTGAGAGCTGAAAACTGACTTCTGCACATGGGCCATGAAGTTTCAATCGCACTGTACGTGCATGCCCACATGTAGTATTTTGTGGAAGAGCCACAATCAAGGGGCCGAAGAGCCAAATGTGACTCTCCAGACGCAGTTTGCCAACCACTGTTCTAGCCATCATCCGTCTGTTCATTCATTCACCTACCTTTATCACCCTGGCCCCTTTCTCTTAATGGTAAGTGTGCCTCAGCATACCTGATGCATTCACTGCTCCAGGTGAGGCCTTTTTGAACCCAAGATAGGTTTTCTGACTTTCTAATTTTACTCTACACTCTACATTCTTCTTTTTAAAAAATTAATTTAAATTCTTTATTGTTTAAAGTATGTCTCCTTCCCCTCCCCCCCCCACTGACTTCTCCCTAGTCACTACCACCCCACAGCATGTGTCCTCAACTTCCTACTGTCTGTGTCCATTGGTTATGCTTATATGCATGCATACAAGTCCTTTGGTTGATCTCTTGACCCTACTCATCCCCTTGAGGTTTGACAGTCTGTTCGATGCTTCTATGTCTCTGCTCCATTTTTGTTCATCAGTTTATATTGTTCATTATATTCCACAAATGAGTAAGATCATGTGATATTTACCTTTCTCCGATTGGCTTATTTCCCTTAGCATAATGCTCTCTAAGTCCATCCATGCTGTTGTGAATGGTAAGAGTTCTTTCCTTTTCTTTTTTTCCCCAACCTTTATTATTGTTTTCTACATTTTTATTTTTATTTTATTTTATTTTATCCTCTCATTGTCCCCTCCATCCCCCCCACTCATGACCCCTGTTGTCTGTATCCATTGGTTAGGCTTATATTCATGCATACATGTCCTTTGGTTGATCTCTCCGTCTTACCCGTACCCTCTCCTACCTTCCCTCTGAGGTTTAATAGTCTGATTGCTGCTTCTCTGTCTCTGGATCTGTTTTTGTTCATCAGTTTATGTTGTTCTTTATATTCCACAAATGAATGAGATCATGTGATATTTACCTTTCTCTTACTGGCTTATTCCACTTAGCATAATTCTCTCCAGTTCCATCCATGCTGTTGCCAATGGTAAGAATTTTTTCTTTTTTTAAAAAATAAATCTTTATTGTTCAAATTATTACAATTGTCCCTCTCCTCCTCCATCCCCCATAGTTCCCCTCTACCTGGTTTCCACCCGCCATCTGCCCTTGGGGGGGGTCCCTCCTCCACTGTCCTTATCCATAGATGAACAATTTTTGTTCAGTCTCTCCCTGCATCCCCCTCACCCTTTCCCCCTGAGAATTGTCAATCCACTCTCTTTCTATGCCCCTGATTCTATTATATTCACCATTTTATTCTGTCCATCAGATTTTTTTATTCACTTGATTTTTAGATTCACTTGTTGATAGATATGTATTTGTTGTTCATAATTTTTTAAACATGTATTTTATTTTATTTTATTTTATTTATATTGATTTTTCACAGAGAGGAAAGGAAAGGGATAGAAAGCCAGAAACATCGATAAGAAAGAGACATCGATCAGCTGCCTCTTGCACGCCATCTACTGGGGATGTGCCCACAACAAGGTACGTGCCCTTGACCGGAATCAAACTTGGGACCTTTCAGTCTCCAGGCCGACGCTCTATCCACTGAGCCAAACTGGTTTCGGCAGTTGTTCATAATTTTTATCTTTACTTTTTTCTTCTTCTTCCTCTTCTTAAAGAATAACTTTCAGCATTTCATATAATACTAGTTTGGCAGTGATGAACTCCTTTAGCTTTTTCTTATCTGGTCATGGGAAACAAACTCCTCAAGTTTGCAGCCCCAGGCTCAAATTCAGTGTGTCTTTTTGCATGGGTATAGGATCTGCTCACAGAAAACTATCTCTCCCAGGTCGTGAAGCTATGCTCAAATTTAGGACTGCCTCCCTGCCTGGGCATGAAGATGAGACATGGGAAACAAATTCTTTGAGTTCGAAATGTTAAGCCCGGAACGCAAGCCGCACTTACAGAGCACCAAGAGACGATCTCATGCAAAAACAAAGGGGTTTATTCAGACCAGCATGCTGGGGCTCACAACATACTCTGAAAGCAGAGCAGAGGCTGAGAGCCCTGAACCTTTGTTACATGATCGTTTTATACTGGGGGTCAGGGGGTGGAGAGCTGTAGTTGGCCT
>PVJN01037320.1:0-20979 GCA_004026805.1 Lasiurus borealis | reverse complement strand
GAGATTTTTTTTTTTTTTTTTTTACCAGCACTGTGCAGTTTTATTAACCATTCAAGTACAGTAGCATCTGGTAAGATGGGGACAGCCTTGGGATGTGAAAGTGAACAGATATTCAGCATCTAACACTCTAAAAGAAGCCACTGCATGCTCTTTTCACACACATGTTTTCACAGAGCCAGAACAGTATTATCATGAGATTGTAACTGACAGGCCTTGACACGAAGGAGCTCAACCAGGTTTTAGTGAAAAAGAAACTGTGAATTCTGAGAGTGAACAAACCAGATTTAAGATCTAACACTGCCATCCTTGCTAGGCAATGTCCGCATGGACAATGGGCTCAACTGAGTTTCCTTGAAAGCTAAAAACCAATAAAGAAAGTCGGCGTGGAGCCGAAGAACCTGTAGGAGTTCGCCCAGCCCTGTTCAAGGAAGGTTCTCTGTCCCATCCCACCCCGGGCTGGACCTCAGCTTTGACAGACCCTGACCTCCTCATTCCTATTCTTCTGGGGGGACAAAGGGCCCAACCAGGACAGAGTTTGGGGGCGTGGCTGTGAAATTCTGATGATTGACTTTAATAAAATAAACAGGTTATGTGGTCATCACAGCCCCAAGTAATAGATGTGATCCCATCTTTAGCTCCTGAGTGGTGTTTGGCATTTTACAGGACCCCAAATGTCAGAAAACTGTCGGCAGACACTTTTCTCATTTCTCTCCTCTGGCACCTCACAGCCCTTCCCAGCTTCTGGTCACTGGTGCTCTGGTGTTGTAAGGAAGGCCCGTGAAACCCTTCTCTCTGCCCTGAGAAAGGTGTGGTGGGGTCCCTGGTCACTAAAGACCTTTGGGAGGACCCGGGGGAGACACGCCGGTTCAGAACAGCCGTGCTGTCTTTGGGGTCGCTGTGCGTCTGTAACGCATCCTACTTTCTCTGTGTGTTGGTTACCAGGGGCTCTGAGCCAACTTCTGTCCCATCTATAGCAGAGCCTCCTGACCTGCGTCTTACTTCTATCTATACTTTCGCTTTTCCTTTGCTCTCTGTTTATTTTCAAATTCATTTTATCTTGCTACGGTGTTTCCCTTTTTATAAGCAGCCTTAAACGCTTCTTATAGGAAGGCAGGTTATAGATAAATAAGTAAAATAAACATTTGTGGGTAGGAAAGTCCAGAGACGATGAATTCTGACAGCTCTGTCGGTGGGACGTAGGCCTGTCACAAGACAGCCCCGGCCCGTGGACCGTGATAAAGATGCAGTGCCCTTCTGAGCATCATGGCAGTCCTTAGGCTGTGGATAGCTATGGCAACGGATGTGTGAACTGCACCCAAGTCTTGAAGCCCAGGAATAACTAAATGAATGGGGAAGCGGGGATCCAGCAAGGTCTGTTTAAAGGTTGTTGTTAAAGAGATTAGACTTTCCGACGGGAGAAAAACTCAAGTGACCCAAAGGAAATGATTCACAGGAGATGAAACGAGAGCGTGGTGACACAGGCTAATGATGGCGGCCCGGAGGGAAAGCGGGAAGTGCGAGCAGAACTACAAAAAAATAAAAAATAAAATAAGCATTTGTTGAAAGGAGAGTACCTAAGCCGTCCAAACCAGGGTCACAAGCTCCCAGCAAAGTGGCTAGAATTTCTGCTGATGAATTGAAGGAAATTTGCAATAAGGAAAAATACACCCATTTGAAAAGAAATCCAGTTCATAAGGTCAGCCCAACCCAAACAACACCAGCGAACAGGAATTTCGTTCCCCGAACAATACCAATCTTAGCCCTACAGTGGCCAGCTCATTCCTTGCCAGAGTGCACACAGTTCACACCTATTTTTATACTGAAAATTCTGCAGAGAACTTTTGAAAAAAAGTCCTGGACAGTCAGGAACCCTTCAAAAATCTGATTTTGTTTCCTGGTACAGCTGCATGCTGGCACGGATCCCTCGGACGATGCGAGCAATTGCCAGCTTCGCTGGACTGTACAAGCGAGGGTAGTGAAACTGCCTGTCCCCTCGCACACACAAGCCCCCTCAGGGCAGGGAGACAGCGTTGCATCATAAGAGTTCCCATTTAAATCCCAGCAAATAACAAACGCCCACAGCCTCTTACAAGGACAAGTAATTAATACCAATCTCTTGTCCATCTGATGATCCTCTTAATTAGAATAGCTCACTCTCACATAGTGGAATCTAGAAATGCTGCTACTAGTAAGCGTTTAACACATATCGACTCATTTAATTTACACCTCACAATACTTCCCTTGCAGATAGTCATAGAAGTCACTTCCCTTTAGGGCAGTCACGTGGTATAGAGGCTTTACCATTTCAATGTGTCTCCATTTATTTGTCTCGTTGCCATCCACTAGGTCAGCAATTTTCAACCCGTGTGCCGCTCGAATTTTTAAAACATGCTACACCTGACTACTTAGTCGGAGGCACTGATTTCTTTTCCCTTAGACTGTCAAATAAAAACAACAACAACAGCCAACAACCATAGCGGTCCAGTGTGAATGAATCAAAATTATACCTATTTTTTTTTTGTTAGATCAGCAAAAAATGCAACATATTTTGCTGAGCAAACTATTACTTAAGAATTTTAGGAATTAGTTTGTGTGCCACAAGATGAAAAAGGTTGAAAATTGCTGCACTGGGTCAAAATTCTCCTGAGACGGAATATTTTTCAGCCCCTTCCAAGTTTTTGGTCGACTCTGTTGAATCCCAACTCGGGGCCCACTCTAGGCTGGGCACACACACACATCACAACACCGGGTGGTTTCTACCATTAATCCCCTTTCACATTTGCACAAATTAACTTAAAAAGATTAGATGCACACAGTACCTCAGGGAATGCTGCACAGCGTGCAAGTTGGAAGTTAAACAGATTTGTTGAGCACTGGAGTTTTTATTCTTAACCCTGGTTCCGTACTGTTTACTCTGCTGGGCTCCATCTGAGGGCGACAGGGGTGGTGTGTGTGTGTGTGTGTGTGTCCCAGTTGTTTTCAGGTTGAAAAGGGAGCAGAGTGAGGAGAGGAACCGTGGGTAGGCCATTCATGATCATCCTAAGTTTGCCCGCTGTCAAGGCAACCCATTTCAATGAAATGAGGGATGTGTGTTAAACACAGCACTATGTCTGGCACAGAGTTGCCGTTGTGTAAAACATGAACTTCAGGCCTTCCATCACTCTGACGAAACAAGCCATGGCTCAGAGCTGGGTTCCTCTGAAAACAATAATGTGGCTCGCAGAGCTTGAGTCTAAGCCAGTGGTTCTCAACCTTCCTAATGCCGTGACCCTTTAAGACAGCTCCTCATGTGGTGGTGACCCCCAACCATAAAATTATTTCTGTTGCTACTTCATAACTGTAATTTTGCTACTGTTATGAACTGTAATGTAAATATCTGTTATGCAGGATGTATTTTCATTGTTACAAATTGAACATAATTAAAGCATAGTGATTAATCACAAAAACAATATGTAATTATATATTGTGAGATATTTATTTCTAATTAGAAATAAATGAAATTTTGTCTTGAATTGTGGTGTAGCATGGGTAACAGTCTTCATATAACAACAGTAAACTACAATGCTACATTTTGCTACACCTAGGAGCGGTATGTTGGTTCCTAAGACCATGGGAAATAGGTGTTTTCCAATACTAGTCTTAGGTGACCCCTGTGAAAGGGTCGTTCGCCCCCCAAAGGGGTCACGACCCACAGTTTGAGAACCGCTGGTCTAAGCTGATGGAAAGTCTTCAGTAGAAGTAAAGAATGTGGGAATTAAATAAGGATTTGATCAGATAAGAAAGTAGAGCATGTTCTGCTCACACAAGCGCCACGCAGGAAGACTCAGCCAACACACACACACACACGTGTACAATTTCTGATCCCTTGTTGTGGACACATCCGCTGATCAGAGCCTGATGGCATGGAACTTGAAGTCCTTGCTCCCTGCAGCAAGCACCTTCCCAGTTATTTCTTGCCGCATCCAACAGGTTTACTCAACACTTAACTACTATTTGCTGAGGCCTCTGTGCTTCGGCACCGGGTATGTCCTGGGAAAGAAGAAGAGCGGATGGTCCTTGACTTCATGGGGCTTCTATCTTGTCAGAGAGACAGATATATAGCAACTAAAGCCACACAGAAATAAATGCTCGAAGAGACGCAAAAAACAGGGAGCTCTGAAGAAAGTAACAAGAACTATATGCCTTGGCTCCTGCCCAACCCTCCTGCATCATCTCCTGCCTTGTCCCCTTCTCCATAAGTTCCGGCCCCACTGGTCTTATACTTTCTCTCGGCCCCTGGTTTGTTTCCCATGTACACTTACTGCAGTGCATTTTATAATTACAGTGGATTTTATCTTTCTAAAAATGTATACTTGTTTTTTAAGGATCATCCTCGTTAGAATGTGAGTTCCTCGAAGGTAGTGATTGTGTCTTTATACTCGTTTGTGTCATTGTCATTAGCATATTCATGGTCCTTCGCTGTTCCAAAGCTTCTTATCCAATGAATGAACGTACAAGGTGACTCAGGTGGGTTGAGGTAGCTCAGGGAAAGTGTCTCAGACAGTTTTATGCTCCATTTTGGGTCTTCCCAGCTTCACTTGTCTCTTGTTCCTGTTCTGTGGGTTCCTGAAGATGGCACATGGGTACAGCCCAATAGCACACTGTCTCTGTCTAGACCTCATGTCTGGCTTCCTGCTCTGGTGCCACCCTTTGGTGCTGCCAGAGTCTAGAAATCAGGGGAGTTAACATCCTAAAAAGAAATCCTGAGCACCAGGAGCCAGGAGACAGAGGATTATATCTCCCCTTTGCTCACCCTGTGGGATGTTCCCGACAGTCTTTTCAATGTGGGAGGTGACCCTGATTAAAGCAACCAGTTGCCTTTGGAGATGGCCAGCACATCCTCCATTCCTACATCCCTCCCTTCACCTGTCTCCCTCCTGCTCCCTGGATTGTCCTCCCAGTTAAAATAATAGCCCAGCAGCCTTTGCCCTGGGCTTTACTTTCTGGGGAACCCGGGCAAAAATGGAAGCTTCTTTAAGGGTACTTGACCTGAGACTAATCAATAAGCGTGAGCAAGGGTGGGAGGTTAGGGGGTGCTGGAAGGAGTGTGGGGGTTGGTTTCTAGAGAGGCAAAATGCAAAACATGCATCCTAAGGCAGCGGAGAGGCCAATTATTGGGGAACTGAAAGGCCACCGTGCCATTATCTGGGATAAGCGAGGGTGAAAGGGGAAAGGGAGAGATGGAGCGATGGAGAGATGAAGATGTCAGCTCATGTGGGGCTCCTAGGATCTGGCGTTGTTCTCATGCAATGAGAGCCGCTGGGAGGTTGCCGCAGGGGCCTGGCGTAATCACATGATCTATTTTAAATGCTCACTTACGATGCTGTGTGGGAAAATAAGCTATTTTTGTCTTTGGGGAAAGGGCACGACTTGTGAGGTGGGGACAGCAGTTAGGAGTCTCCATAGTCGTCCAGATAAGAAATGAGAGTTGCCTAGACAAGGATAGCAGCAGTGGAAATGGAGAAAAGTGATGTATCTGAAATGAAGTATAACCCTTAGGACTTACTGGAGGGTTGGATGAGGGAGGGAGAATGGAAGAGGAAAGTATGGCTCTGATTTGAATGATGGGCAAGAATGAAAAAGTACAGAGCGTTGTTTGGTTTTGGATATGTTAGCTTTGAGGTACCTTTAAATCATCCAAGTGGAAATGTCCAGTAGACAATTGGGTATATAAAACAGAAGTGCTCACAAGAGAAGTCCAGAGTAAAATCACACATTTGGGAGCAGGACTAGCTACATCATTTGCAAGACCCAGTGTAAGATGAAAATGCAGGTCCCCTTTTTAAAAATTATTAAGGCCCTGGCTGGTGTGGCTCAGTCGGCTAGGTATTGTCTTGAGCACCTAAAGCAGTGGTTCTCAACCTTCCTAATGTCGTGACCCTTGAATACAGTTCCTCATGTTGTAGTGACTCCTAGCCATAAAATTATTTTCGTTGCTACTTCATAACTGTAATTTTGCTACTGTTAATGAATCATAATGTAAATATCTGTGTTTTCCCATGGTCTTAGGCGGCCCTGGTAGAGGTTGAGAACCACTAGCATTTTGATTCCAGGTCAGATCACATGCTGGGTGATGGGCTCAATCCCCAGGAGGGGGAATCATCGATGTTTTACTCTCAGAAGGATGCTTCTTTCTCTCCCTCTTCTTTCCTCTCTCTAAAAATCAATTTAAAAACCTTTAAAAAATTATTAAGAATTTCAGATTGGCAAGAGCAGAGCATTAAACCAAGCACAGAACCCTCTAACTAACATGAGGCCCCGTGTGACTGTCCATAATGTTTACAGGTGGAACTTAAAGCCAATGAAATGGATGCAATACCTAGAGAAAAAGTGTGTTAAAAGGATGATTGTGTCTATGCTGAATTCCAGATCCATGGGTATAACTCCCCACTCAACATCTCCACTTAGATATTTAATAGGTATCTCAAACCAAATGCTCAAAGCCAAAATGATTTCACGCTCAAACATGGATCCTGTCCTCAAGGAGCTTAGTGTGAAAGGCTGCACTGACTTGCTTCTCTACTATCTTCAGTTCCTTGTACAAATGTCTTTCACTGCAGTCTCTGTGACACTTAAATAGGCTCTTACATCTTCACCAATAATGATTATTTTTTGTTAAAAGTTTTTTTTTAACTATTGCTATTCTAATGGGTGTCAAGTGGTATACCATTATGATTAGAAGAAAGCATCAACTGTGCCAAAATCTAGTAAATCAAGACTAAGAGTGTCTTTTGGGTTTGGCAATGTGGAGATGGTGGTGACTTCCACAGAGTGATGGAAGTCATGAGAACTGAGCTGGTAGAAGAGTGAATAGGTGGTAAAGAAGAAAGATGACTTGACAAGTTTGTCTGGACTCAGGAGAAGAGAATGATTATTTATTGAATGTGTGCTATGCTCTGACATTGTGTGAGATGCCAGGGTTGGCAGAAGAACCAACAGATATGGTTTCTGTCCTAATGGGGCTAACAGTTCAGCAGAAGAGAGAGACAATCAACAAATTTATTTAACTCCAATTTAATAAGCACTGAAACAGAAGCAGAGGGTGTGGTGTACATATTATAGCAAGATGGCTTCTGAAGAAGGGAAGGGAGAAGGGGATCAGAGGAGGTGTCCTGAGGGAGTGACATGCAAATGGATTATGATTTGGTGTCCCCTGTGGGTCCGTCTTCAGGGAGAGAGTGCCTTGGTCCTGCTGACATGGATATTTATGTCCCTAACACAATTGCCTTCTCATTGAGTGTCGCCTCTATCACCTGGCTCTTACAAACAGAATATGCAAATGGCAGTCATAAGCCCAAATGATGCTGGCTGCATGCTCAAGCAGGAACCTGGCCCCACCACTAAAGTTATTCCCAAGTACCTTCTGCGAGCCCTCAGCAAAGTGTGTCTCACATCCTCTCAATCCAACCGGCCAGTCAGTGGACCTCTTCTTTCTCTTCAACTTTGGTTTCCATTTGCCCAGATCCCTTGCTCACAAGGCTAGTTGATGAAGCCTCCCTGTGGCCAAAGTTGAAGGGTTACAATGTGAGGCCACCCAAGTATGGGCCAATGACACCCAACTATGTGCCAACAACACCTAAGTGTGTGTCAATCAATGCCTTCTCCCCAGGCTTCTAAAACCATGGGTGTTCCGGGTGAGAAGCAGGGCTGGATCTGGGTGGAGGTGTAATATGCTTTCTCTATATTCCAACGCAGCATTACCTGTGCTCACAAAATCTCATTCCAGGTTCCTGTCAACTCTCTGTCCTGTTCAATTCCCTGAAAAGAAAATGAATGAATAAAGACTTATTTCTATTGGGGGGGACGGGGGGGGGGGGGAAGTGCAACAATTTTGGACCAGGTTTCTTTGTGCACAAAAGAAACCTCCTTGAATCTTTATTTTCTCATCTGTAATATTGGGATAATAAAGTACCTATTTCAGACTCTGTGAACAAATTCACATAGAGCTGTATAGAGTAGTAGATGTTTGGTAAATGTTAGCTTTTGTCACTTTTCCTCTTATGATTACGTACTGGAGAGTGGCTAAGCCAAACATCCGAGCCCCAGTTCAGCTGGCCAAAGTTTACCATTTAATTTACGAACATTCTCACTTCATCCATCAGTCTCACACGCTTAATTCATGTGTGTCTGCCTTGAAGAGCTAAAACTGCTCCGGGCACTGACAAGATCTGGGTTCTGAATGGTGACGTTGAGGACAGCGACACCCCTTTCCTTGACTCAGTGGGCCTCCTTCCGGTTCTCTTCCTGAGCCGGGCAATGCTGTGCGGAGCCTCAGAAAACTCCCAGGGAAAACCCTCTGCCACAATGCAAAACCAGGAAAGAGGACAAAAGCAACAATTTTGATGGGAGGGAAGGAGGGTAGAAAAGCACATACCTGTCCACTCTTGCCCTGCTTCCTTCTCCTCATTTCTACACTGCAGGACACTGAGCCTCCTTGGGCTTTGGTGGCCTCCATCACTGAGGACTGTTGATTTGATGGTTGACTTTGCTGTACCAGGTACGTCCATTTACTATCATTTTGCAAAACACATGCTGAATTTCCCCCTTCCCCTCTTTTCCCTGGGAAAAGAAAATGAATGAATAAAGACTTATTTCTATTGGGGGAAAAAAAAGTGCAACAATTTTGGACCAGGCTGGCATAAACCTCGAGCCCAGTCTGCCATATTTAGTTTTTCTTACTCTAAAATAACAGAGATAACATACACAATGGACTTTCTAACTTGCCACTTTTCCCTTATCTTTTTTTTTTTTTTTTGCCTTTGTGAGCGTAAGACATCATGTACTTTTATACAATCCCTTAAAAAAAACACACACACAAAAAACCTATCACACCACACACACATACAACACCCTTAGGCCATTCCATTCCCCGCTGCCCACGGAGAAGAACAGATTCTATCTGATATTTCAGCTGGAAGGCAGGGTGGCAGATTCTTTCCAATGGGGTGGCGACTTCCTCCCTACTTTCAGAACACACCCCTTCCCAAAAATCCGCCCTCCTGGGCAAGCAGCACAAAGGGAGCAGACCCAGCTCTGGGCGTCAGCAGTGCCCACATCCCTTCCTTTTCCTTTTACACCCAGTGGCCTGGGAATGGCACCAGAGCCTGGGGAATCTGCACCACCAATCTGTGGGTGGCCCTGCCAGGCCCGGATGTGGCCCTGCTCTCATCTCTCGCTCTCCTTCTCCATCTTCTAAACAAACTGCCAGAGTGACTGTCCTACACCCCAAATCCAACCATTAGTCCATTCTTTCTACTTAAGAACTTGCCGTAGATGAAAAGGTTTTAGATGTAGATAGTAGTGATGGGTGCACAGCATTGTGAATGCACTGCTTGACACTTTGAGAGGTTAAAAAAGTGACTTTTGCCAAAACCGGTTTGGCTCAGTGGATAGAGCGTCGGCCTGTGGACTGAAAGGTCCCAGGTTCGATTCCGGTCAAGGGCATGTACCTTGGTTGCGGGCACATCCCCAGTGGGGGGTGTGCAGGAGGCAGCTGATCAATATCTCTCTCTCATCAATGTTTGTAGTTCTCTATCCCTCTCTCTTCCTCTCTGTAAAAAAAATCAATAAAATATATTTAAAAAAAATATTTTTTAAAAAAGATGAGGTTTAAAGGAAAAACACTTGGTGTGCAGTTGTCACTCTCTCTTTTTTTTTTTAAATATATTTTTATTGATTTTTACAGAGAAGAAAGGAGAGTCAGAAACATCGATGAGATACAGACATCGATCAGCCGCCTCCTGCACACCCCTACTGGGGATGTGCCTGCAACCAAGGTACATGCTCTTGACCGGAATGGAACGTGGGACCTTTCAGTCCGTAGGCCGACGCTCTATCCACTGAGCCAAACCGGTTTCAGCCAGTTGTCACTCTTTAAATAGGCATATATAATCAGTGCCTGCACCCATGATTTCTCTAGGGCTTGGGTAGTATGCTAAATCTATAATTCCTTCATTTATTAGCTGGAATACTCTTATCCTGAGAAAATTTCCCTTCATGAACCACTTGGTTTTCCTGCAATACATTTTTACCCCCTCGCCCCCATGCTTCTGCATGTGCCCATTCATCAGCCGGGAATGCCATCTCTCCTCCCCTCTGCTTTGGTAATTCCTAAGCCAGCCAGATCCTTCGTGACCTAGCTGCAGTGTCACCATGATGAAGCTCTCCCAGCTCAATCACAGCATTCATGGTCCTTTCTTGTAATTTCTTGTTGTCTTCTATTTCCCCCACTGTCTGTCAGCTCTCCTTGATTTGGCCTCCACAGAAGCGTGGGTGCTCAGTCAACCTCGGTGAAATGAACTTTGCGAGCTTCATCATTGCAATCAATGGGCACAGAAGTTACCCTACTTTGTCCTTAGTGGCTTTGTGTGGCAGCATGATTAATTACCACGGATCGAGAAGCTTGACACAACACAATTATTGTCTCCCAGTCCTGTGTGTCAGGCGTTTGGCTGCCTCAGCTGGATCCTCCTCCGCTCGGGATCTCATCAAGCCGTAGTCCAGGTGGTGGCTGGGGTGCATTCTAACCTCAGGCTCCACCAGGGAAGGATTCCCTTTCACGCTTATTGTTGACAGAATTCATTTATTTATGGTTGTATGATTGAGGTCGCTGTTTTCTAGCTGGTTGTAAGCAAGGGGCTAGTCTTAGCTACTAGAAGCTGCCCACAAGTCCTTGCCATGTGGCTCTCTCCATCGAACCCGTCCCAACTAAGCTGACTTCTGATAGGCCAGCAATAGAGAGTGAGTCTCTGTAGGGTGTGCTAGGAAGATGAAACCTTCTGTATGTAATTGTAACTGTAACCACGCTTGCCACCGTCTACTGGTTATAAGCAAGTCAAAGGTCCCACCTACACCCAGACAGGCTGTGAACATAGAGACCCCCACGGATCTGTCCTCCACATAAGCTATGACTTAGGGAGAGCCTACTGTGTACGAGGCACTATGTACAAGGCACTTTTCATTAAATATTTCACTCAATCCTCAAACTTACCTTCTGAGATGAATACCATGAGAACTGTGCCTATACATTTGGAAATCGAAGGTTCCAGAAAATTTGGTGTTTCACCTGTTCAAGGTCCCACAGCCAATAAACGACAAAATCTGGGATTCAAACCCAACTTTGATTTTAAAATCACTTTCTACCCCTTGAAACCTTGCTTTTTTAAGTAGTCTGTCCCAGAAAACTCTTAAAAAATTGTCCCATTCTTCCTCATTCTCAAGGGTAACAACAGAAATAGGAAACACACATTCTTTGCTTCCTGGGTTCATATTTTTAAGCATAGTCACAATGAATTCTTCCTGCTAAGAGTGAATGTTCAGACCGGAGCTGGCCCTTCTAGGAAATGCTGTATTGCAGAGTTAGGGCAGGCTGCCAAAACAGGGAATGAGACCTTGCCTGGATTTTTCTTAATGTCACTAGAAAATAATTATAATAATATCTCCTAGTTCTATATTGAATTATCAATTGCTGTCTCATTTTAAAAAATGTACATTTTTATTGATTTCAGAGAAGAAGGGAGAGGGAGAGAGAGATAGAAACATCATGATGAGGGGTAACCATTGATCTGTTGCCTCCTGCACGGCCCCTACTGGGGATCAAGCCTGCAAGCCGGGCATGTGCCCCAACCTGGAATCGAACTGTGATTTCCTGGTTCATAGGTCGATCAATGCTCAACCACTGAGCCATGCCCACTGGGCTGCCATCTCATTTTATTCTCAGGGTCCCTGTGAGCCAGCCAAGGTGGGGATATTGCATACTTAGTGCAGAGATTATTTTGTATATACAATTTTGTATTTTGGCTTAAAAACTTTGCATGACTATTTCCTCCTATTCTATCTTCTTGCTAGGCATAATTTTTGCTGCTTAATAGTACACTTAATAGATAACTCCTAGTTTACTAAAGCTATTTAAGTTTTTTCTTGTTTTTTTTTTTTTCCCTAATTTGGGCTATGTAATTTTCTTCTTCTTGTTCACTATTACAAAAAGTATTGTGATGAACATTTTTGATGATCACATTTTCCCCACACTTACACATACACACATACTTAGGGTAAAGTCCCCCAAAATAGATGGCAGATGACAGAGTCAAAGCACTTGGTGCATTATAACCCTCCTTTTTCAGGTGAGGAAACAGACACAGAGTGAGACTCACTCAAGTTTATGTGGCTCGTGAACGCACAGCTGAGACTTTGGATAAAACTCTCCTGCTTCTTAGATGACGTTCACTAATCACAGTGTGCTCCATGGACCAGCAGTATGGTGAACCCTGAAAGAATGTTAGAACTGCCTCATCTCAGGCCCCACCCAACACTTTGTGAATTAGAATCTGCTTTTACACCTGTTAAAGTCTGAGGAGCTTTGCTAACAGCACATCCTCCCTATAACGCTGCGAAGTGCTTTGAAATAAGGCAAAACAACCGGCGTCGGTGTGACCAGTTCTCCTCTTTAACATTTCCTTGTTTCAGGGCTGTGGGCCGTGTGCCCACCTCAGGACAGATTGTTAATTTCATTGTGAAACCCCGCAATAGTTACCGTGCCTCCATATTATCTCCTGCTCAGAACTGTACCATAGAATTTAAGAATAATTCTTAGTGTGGAACTGTCATGGTGAGGGAGAAAGAGCATGACACCAGGAGTTCTGGTCCAGGTCCTTCCATTAACAAGCTGCATGACCTTGGAGAGCCATTGAATCACTCTTTATTGAATGAGCGACAGTGATGAAAGCGCACTTTGTACATCATAAAGCATGGGGAAGGCTATCTTTAGACATCATCTTCCTTGTGAGATGAAATGAAGACATTTGGACCAGATGACCTTGGGGTAGACATTCAGAGGACCCAGTCCTTCTGAGGAAGCCTCTTTTGGGTCTGATTCCACCTGTGCTCTCCAAGAAGCTTTGACACACAGAGAGCTATGGGTCAAAGTAGGATGGGGAGGAGTGAGAACTTAGAGTAACTGATCTTCAAAGTCCCTTTTTAAATTTAAAAAACTTCCGATCTCCCACTGTTACAACATGAAAAAAGAATCAGAATTCTAGCCTCCGCTGGTCATTTTGTAGTTACCGACTTTCAGGAAAAAAGCAGATTCTGAAAACCCATTCCTTTTCCATTTACTTCATATCCCAATTCTGGTATTAAAATATTTCTTTTTGTATGTAATTTGATAAATTTCATTTTCCTTAAGCACATTAAGCAACCAAAGAGCAAGCTCAGGTCTTCCCAATCAGATGCAATTACTGAAGACACTGATCTCTGGTCTGTTTTCCCTTTTTTTTCTTTCCACACACTACCTTTCCTAGAGGAAGAAAGTTAAAAGCTTTACCTAGGCTCTCTGTTTTGTAACCACATTTCTCAAACTTAGAGTTTGAATGTTATTATTACTGTAAAAGCAGCCCTCCCTCTCCCCCGCCCCCCCAGCGCCTTGGACGACCAGAGAGAGGAATATGTATGTCCCAAGCAGCAGATTCCAAAGGCTGGTTCATGATGACCATTTACCCCGAACATCCCAGCACTGGCCTCAGAAACAGACCTTTAAGACTAAAATCCAAAAGGTTTCTTTAGTTTTAACGTATTACACAATCAGTTTTCTTACCATAAATCAGACCGTTTAGCTTTTCTCTTTCTCTTAAAGCTCCCCTAATATGGGTGGGGATGTTGAGCTTTTTGATATTGAATCCCAAAGTTTCAAGAGGGGAAGAAAAAAATAGTGAGAGAGACCATTTCTATCACTTTCAACAGCAAGATATTTGCACAAGGGTCTATTCCTTAATGCCCATTATTTAGGCGCCAGTGGGAAATTCACCACTCTTTCATTCCACACAGATTCAGGAAGAGCCTGTTTCAGTGTCAGAAACACAGAGATCGCAGGAGAAAGACATGGCTCCTGCGCTGGCTGCTAGGATGAGGGTGTGCGCAGAATAGCATAGCCTAGAGCTGTCAAGGACGAACAGTTCTTCCTAAAGGCCTGAAGAAAGCTTCCAAGAAGAGCTGTCCCTGGGAGTGAGGAGGAGATAGCCAAGGGGACAAAGGAATCAAGGTTGTTTCAAGAAGAGGGAACAGAAAATGCGGAGGGAAAAGCAAATGCAAAGGTGCAGAGGCAGCGAAGAGCATGGCAACGAAGGAAGCATGAGTGGACCCAGCAGGTGTGGGGAAGACGGGGGAAGATGCAGTCGGCAACAGGAAACGGCGCAGCTTTCGCTGAAATAACTCAGACAGGCCGAGCCAAAGCCTCCGCTGTGTAAAGATTTCAGAGAGCAGGGTTGCTTTCAGGCACTTTCAAATGAGACCTGTTAGGAGTGAACTTTAGTTTGGGGGAAGGTACCATATCAAGAAATCCACGGACATGACTTCAAAGGAGCGATTATCTTTCTTGCTTGGCCTGGGCTCGCTCCTCTTTGGCCTGCTTTCCCCCTGAGTGGAGCTGCTCGGTCCTTCTCTGGAAGAGGAGCGTCTCTGTGCAGGCAGCCTTTCAACAGCCCTCATTTGATCTGGTTGATTCAGGAAACAGATGCATCCTCTTGGTCTCAACACAAATCGCTGGGATTTCTTTTCTTTGGTTTCACCAAAGCCAAATCTGTGTCTCCATCAGCCCAGAGGAAAAAAGTAATTACCGAAGTATTAGTGAGATTATTATTTCCTGATACGGACTACTGAATTCCTTACTTGTATCTGGCTCTCTCCCTGGGCCAGGGATAGAACATTTAAAAACAAATTCTTTTTTTGTTGTTGTTGAACAAAGCCTTATATTATTATTTTTAACCTTGTTTGCATTGGAGAGCTCTTTAATAGTTTAATGACAAAGATAAACTCTCTTCTCAGAAAAATTCTCATTTTCTCAGATCGACAAAATGGAACACGGTGCCAGTAGGTTTACAGGCCTCTTGAAGCTCCTGAGGATCCTTGAGGAATCTGAAGACCCTGGGAAAGATCTGTCACACAGTCAGAGAGAAAACGGAAGAACTGCTTTGGAAATCGGGCTGTGACAGTTGTCTGCATTTCGGAAGTCAGAATAAACCTGAATTGCACTGGTCCTATAGATGCTCCAGCCTCTTCCACAGCATTGATACAGAGGGTGGACCTCAGCTTCCAAAGGTCCCCAAACAGGAGAGAAGGTCCTTAAAGGAGAAGGCAGAGCGAGAAATCACTTAAGACTTTTCCTGCCAAAACCAGTTTGGCTCAGTGGATAGAGCTTTGGCCTGCGGACTGAAAGGTCCCAGGTTCGATTCCGGTCAAGGGCATGTACCTTGGTTGCAGACATATTCCCAGCAGGGGGTGTGCAAGAGGCAGCTGATCGATGTCTCTCTCTCTCATCCATGTTTCTAAGTCTCTATCCCTCTCCCTTCCTCTCTAAAAAAATCAATAAAATATATTTAAAAAAACTAAAAAAAAAGACTTTTCCTTTTCTAAAAGTTAAGACTCAACAGCCTCAAAGTTAGAAGATCAGTTTTTGTTTTTAAATATATTTTTATTGATTTCAGAGAGGAAGAGAAAGGGAGAGAGAGAGAAACATCAGTTATGAGAGAGAAACATTGATTGGCTGCCTTCTGCATGCTCCCCTATTGGGGACTTGACCTCCTGGTGTATAGGTTAACATTGAACCATGCCAGCTGGGCAACACAGAGAATTTTTAATGTAGTGAATCTATTCTGTATAATACTACACTAGTGGAGACATGTCATTATACATCTGTCCAAACCCATAGAATGTGGACCACTAACTATGAGCCCAAAACTATAGACTGTGAGTGATAACGATCTATCAGTGTAGTTTCATTGTAACAAATACACCACTCAGGGATGTTGACAGTGGAGAGGTTGTGCACCTGTGAGAATGGGATATATGGGAACTTTCTGTACTTTCCGCTCAATTTTGCTGTGAACCTAAAACTGCTCTAACAAGGAAAAGTTATTAATTTTAAAAAAGGCAAAAAAATTGTGGTGTGCCTCCACTCCCACAAGTAATTTGAACTAGAACAACCGATCTATAATAATAAAAGCATAATATGCAAATCGACCAAACGGCCAAACAGCAGAACAAACTTCCGGATGACCTTCCCAATGACCTTCCGGATGAAGCTGGGTCTGTGAGGACCAAGGCAGCCAGGGTTGTGAAGGCCTATTTTTGCAAGAATTTTGTGCAACAGGCCTTTAGTCTCTCTCTCTCTCTCTCTGTCTCTCTCTCTCTCTATATATATATGCATGCCTAATATGCAAAATGTGCTGATCACCAGGGGGTGGCGCGCAATGAAGGGAGGCCCTGGCCGGCAGCTGGCAGCCACTAGAGACCCTACCTGTGCACGAATTTCGTGCACTGAGCCTCTAGTATATAATAAGTAAACAAGGGAAAATATTATTTTTTTCTGTGATGACATCAGAGCTCTTTAAAAAATATATCAAACTTTTCTTTCTTTTGTGTGCATGCACATTTGCTTGTATGTGTGCTTGTGTGTGTTTGTGTGTGTGCAGCTGCTGGTGTGGGTACCTGGCTTGCTGATGTTCTAGGAACATGCTCCATCTCCCAACTCAGTACTCAGCCCCGAATTCCCCAAACACATGGGTCATAATCAAGGCGGTCAGGAAGGAAGGGTCCTTTAGTGGTGGGAACACATCACAGTCAGGTTCAGAGGCACGAGAATGGTTTCCTCTGAGGGTGCGCCATCAGGACTCCTGACCATGGGCCCTTCTCTTCACCAGGCTGCCCTTCCCTCTCCCTGCATCCTCGCAGTGGCCACCTCAGCGGATGGAGAGTGCTCACATGGCCCCGTGTAACTACCCCTGAGATGTGGGTGACCTCAGGTCTCAGGAGCCTTTTGTCTTTTCAAAGGATGTTATAGTAATAATAATAAGGATAAAATATAAATATAAAATAAGAATTGAGTGTGACATATTAAAGAGTGAAATTAAGTGTAAACAGCCTTAAAGTGATGTGCATGTAAGAAATAGAGAAGTTTGTACCCCACATGTAAGACAAATACCAGGACACACTGAAGACACACTGAAGATGCCCACTTGAGCACATAAAAAGAGAGCAAGCCCCGAAGGAAATTAGAGCTGCTCGTTCTGCCCCTCCACAGATGGTCGCTCTCCACTCCCCTTCCTGCACCTGCCCAAGCTCTGCCGTGGACCCTGGGTCCGAACCGTGAGCCACAAGCCGAGGCCTCTACAAGATGCCGAGCTGCAGCTGCAATATCCAACGTCCAGTGTGTGTGTCTGTCAGCGTGGATCTCCGGGTGGCCTGCCGAGGTCTGGAAACCACCAACACTCTGGTAAATAAACTGTGTGTGATTCGTGCATGGCATGTCTGTCTCCTGTGTAATTTATGCTCGGCCAATATTTAATAAGTGCCTTGAGTCATCTGTATAAGTCCAAC
Organism: Lasiurus borealis; assembly: GCA_004026805.1. NCBI lineage: Eukaryota > Metazoa > Chordata > Mammalia > Chiroptera > Vespertilionidae > Lasiurus > Lasiurus borealis. Next base: position 3,573 of record PVJN01037320.1, on the reverse strand, counting down.
CTATTGGCAGAGGATACTCTTGGCCACCTGTGCTAGAGGAGAAATTGGGACAAAGCAGAACTGAAATTTCACCTGGTCAGTCAGCTCTAGCGACCACAAAACTTTCATTTCCCTTTTATTGCAGAGAGAAAGTTCCGAACGCTGGTATTTCCCCAAAAGAAACTGGGTTCTGGGTAGTGAGTAGGTGCTGGGTGGGGTTTGGTTCACAGCTGTAGTTTCTAAGTAGCAAATCACTGGAATCACCTGGGGGGACTCATTATGATGCCGATTCTTAGGCTCCATCCCCAGAGGGGACTGTGTGGAGGGCTGGAGCCTATAATTTTATTTTTTTCTGTTTGATATTTTTTATTTTTTAAAATTATTCTTTTTTCCCTCCCAGTTTTATTGAGACATATTGACATAAGTTTAGAGTGTACAGGATAACGATTTGACTTACATATATTGTGAAATGATTCCCACAATTAGTTAACATCTATTATCTCATACACATATATTTTCTGAACCCTTCAGATTTACGCTTAACAACTTTCATATGAATGATATGGCAGTGTTAATTATAGTCATCGCATTGTAACTAACGTCCCTAGAATTTATTTTCTTCTAACTGGAAGTTTGTGCCTTTTGATCACCTTCATCCAATTCGTCCTCTCCCCACCTCTGGTAGCCACACATCTGAGCTCTTTTTCTAAGAGTTTGGTGATGTTTTTTTCTCCCCATGATCCTACAGTATTTGTCCTCTGACTTGTTTCACTTAGCATAATGCCCTCAAGGCCCATCTGTATTGCTGCAAGTGGCAGGATTTCCTCTTTTTCAGGACTGAACAATTAGGTTCTCCAGGCTTGGGAACTGCATTCTCAGAGAGAAATAAAGCTATTGCCCCGTTCTGTCCAAGCACAGTCAGTCTTCCCTGCACTGGCCACTACCTCTGATCACATCTCCGTCTCTCTGCTTGCCCCCGTCCCCATAGTATTTAAGCATAATTTTATGTCACTTATATGACATCATATGTTTCTTTTTTCTTTTTTAAAATATATTTTATTGATTTTTTTTTTTTTTACAGAGAGGAAGGAAGAAGGATAGAGAGTGAGAAACATTGATGAGAGAGGAAGATCGATAAGCTGCCTCCTGCACACCCCTGACTGGGGATGTGCCTGCAACCAAGGTACATGCCCTTGACTGGAATCGAACCTAGGACTGTTCAGTCCGCAGGCCGACACTCTATCCACTGAGCCAAACCGATTTTGGTCACATGTGTTTCTTTATTTCTTTCCTTGTCCAGGGAAGCTCCTCATAGAGATCATGTCTTGTTTATCTTGGAGTTTCCTGAACCCATGGTTGCCACATACAGGTTGCTCCCTGTATGAAGGAGCTCAGCATGAGGGATAAGTAGGGCTGAACGGGACTGAAATCTCACCTGACTCACCAAGTCATGTGCCCTGAACTTGACCTCTGAGTGTCTAGAGCAGCGGTTCTCAACCTGTGGGTTGTGACCCCTTTGGGGGTTGAACGACCCTTTCACAGGGGTCGCCTAAGACCATCAGAAAACACATATTTCCAATGGTTTTAGGAACCGAGACACCCCTCCTCTTTCTGTCTCCAGGTGGATCCGCACACATGCAGATATGCCCACAAATGAGTAGCCGGCGTGATGACACCATCACACCAACCCCATTACATACACCCCATACAAATACAGGTGTAGGTGACAGGGTTGGCGCCATAATGTACTTATGCAGACCAGTCATACTTGTGTAGAGAGCAGCTACTGTGTAGAAAGCAGCTACTCTGTTAAAAGCAGCTACTGTGTTGAAAGCAGCAGTATTGGAGGTAAAATGACACTTCATGGATTATAATTACTGGGTAAATGTAAAATCATGTACTGTAAAATCATCAACTACTGCAAAAAAAGTCTGTATCATGGGAACTTAATCTAAATGCTGATCCGTCTTTTTATATTTAGCTGTGGTTGATGTGAATACTGCCCCCCTGTGATAGTAACAGGTATGTGTAAAAAAAAAAACAGAATGATAAGTCATAGGAAACTTTAATGAACTCTATTGACTGAACTATGCCATGTATCATCTTTTGTATTATTAAAGCTATTGTTATATATTATTTTCATTAGCAAACCATCCCATGGAAATGGATCATGTAGAGAAGAACGTTAAGAAAAGAAAATGTAGTGAGGATTTTTTACAGTATGGTTTTACCTCAGTAATTACAGCAGGAATTGAGAAACCGCAATGTGTTATTTGTTGTGAAGTTCTATCAGCTGAATCTATGAAGCTGAACAAACTAAAATGCCATTTTGATAGCAAGTATCTGAGCTTTGCTGCAAGGATACCAACTATTTTAGAAGTTAAGTTGGTGGACTCAAGAAAGCCAGACAAGACACTGGTGGCACGTGCCACAAACAAACGTAGCAGCCATTGAAGCTTCATATTTGGTGGCACTCAGAATCGCCAGAGCTATGAAACCTCACACCCTTGCTGAGGATTTACTGTTGCCAGCCGTCAAAGACATTGTTCGAGTTATGATTGGAGACGAATTTGTTAAGAAATTGAGTGTAATTTCCTTATCTAACGACACTGTCCACAGAAGAATAGATGACATGTCTGCTGATATTCTTGGTCAGGTAATCCAGGAAATTAAATCTGCTACACTTCCAATATTTAATATCTAGCTTGATGAATCTACAGACGTTGCAAACTGTTCAGTTATTGGTTTATGTGAGGTATATTAATGATGGCGACTTTAAAGATGAGTTTCTTTTGTGCAAACCTCTTGAAATGATAACTACTGCATGTGATATATTTCACATAGTTGGTTCATTTCTGAAAGAGCATAAGATCTCTTGGAAAAAGGTTTGTGGTGTTTGCACAGATGGTGCTCCAGCTATGCTAGGATGTCGATCTGGATTTCAACATTTGGTACTGAATAAGTCACCAAAAGTTATCACAACTCACTGTATGATTCATGGGCAAATATTAGCAATGAAGATGCTGCCACAAGTGTTACCAAGGAGTAATGAAAAGTGTCTGTCAATTTTGTAAAGGTGAACATTTTACTTTAATATTTTTTTAAAATTTAATAAATCTTTATTGTTCATATTATTACAATTGTTTCTCTTTTCCCCCCTTATAGCTCCCCTCCACCCAGCTCCCACCTCTCCTTCTGCCCTTACCTCATCCATAGGTGTACGATTTTTGTCCATTCTCTTCCTCGCACCCCCTTACCCCTTTTCCCCTGAGAATTGTCAGTCCACTCCCTTTATATGCCCCTGATTCTATTATATTCATCAGTTTATTCTGTTCATCAGATTTTTAATTCACTTGTTGATAGACATGTATTTGTTGTTCATAATTATCTTTACCTTTTTTTCTTCTTCCTCTTCTTAAAGAGTACCTTTCAGCATTTCATATAATACTGGTTTGGTGTTGATGAACTTCTTTCGCTTTTTCTTATCTGTGAAGCCCTTTATCTGACCTTCAATTCTGAATGATAGCTTTGCTGGGTAGAGTAATCTTGGTTGTAGGTTCTTGCTATTCATCACTTTGAATATTTCTTGCAACT